>VWZV01015441.1:0-10745 GCA_013397155.1 Irena cyanogastra | reverse complement strand
CCAGTGAGATGATTTTTTTTTAAAGAGAATTTTAGTTTTGCTTACAATTTTAAAGTCCTAGTCTGTCAAACAGTGCAACAGTCGAGAACCCAGAATAGGTTTCTAGCTGAATTGTGGTTTCTAACCCACCAGCCTTTCTGGTGACTATTAACATATGTAGTTACTTAAATTCCTTTTCTCTATAGCATAAAACACTTTAATCTGTTTTCATTACTTCTCTCTTGACATTTTCAGAACTCACATGCATCTGTTTGTTTTCTTTCATTCTTCAGTGGAAGACCACTGATATAGTATATAATTTAGCTTCATGTCTTGTGTCTTTTCTCAGTTTTAGGTGTACTTGTTTCATTTTTTTTCACCACTTAGATGGTTTGCTTTTATAGGAGAAGAGTGAAAGAAGTTAATCAGCTTTGAAGCTCTTGTTTGTGTGACTTTGCATTAAACTTGTGCTTATGAGCTCGGAGAACTGACTCTGATGAAACCCTTTATAATGGGAAATGCTTCAACCCATCTCAGAACGTTTGCTGTAGAAATTTTAGTAAAATTTAGACCTCCAGTCTGAGCTAGAGGTCCTCAAGGAATTGGTTCTCCAGATGTATTTGCATAAGGTTACTCTGCTAAACAATGAACACTTTTGTCTTGAACTGTAAATCCCAAGTGCCTTGAAGAAGTGGTTTTTGGATAAGCCTTTATCACTGATGATGCCCTGACATTTACTAGTAGTGAGTTGTGGTTTCTCACCTTAATTGAATGCATCCCTTGTGAAGGAAGGATGAATGAACTTCAAAAGGAAGTGGTGATTAAGGCAATTGTGTTGCAGGTGTTACCTGTAATTGCATAATTATTCATTGCATATGTCAACATATATGCCTATATGTTTATGCACATTGGAGAAACTGAAAACAGTGATCTTTTGAAATACTGAAGCTCTTCTGTTTAAAAAACAGTATTCTTTTAGGAGGCAGAGATTAAAGTAAGAGATCTTAATAATCTTTATTCATATTTTTGTAAATAAAGCCACAGCAGTTTATATGTTTTCTTAATTTAATAATGGAAATGTTTGAAGTAAGAGGCAGGGGTGCATTCCAGCTCTTGCTGAAAATGTTCCACAACAAGTTAAATCCTGTACTACTAGGAAAGACTGGTCAAAATATTATTCTATGTATACATTTAATAGGATTTATTGATGTTATTAATGGTAGATTATCTAGGAAAAGTGGTTATGCTTGTATGACTAAAAGATACCTGTTTTGAATTTCAGAGACCCAAAAAAGTATGGGGTAAAAGAATTCAAGGTATATCTTTCCAAAAGTGTCTGAAAAGGTGTCAGGATTTGCCTTTCTTAAATTTCAAATATTTGTGATGCATCCAATTTAGGATTGAGAGCTCAAATCTACAGTAACTGCTCATTTTTTGGTGGGTTGGGAGCATTTTACACCTGCTCCAAGTACAGAGGTGAAATACATGCTCTCCATGTGAGTGGTTTAATCATGGTTTTTGGACCAATGCAGTTTATTTTAGCATAGTTTTAGGATTCTTAGATTTCTTGAATAAATAAAATAAATTATGGCTGACTCTTGGCCATAATGGTGCTTCTAATGTAAAATATTTCAGATAAAAATTTTCATATTAATTTTACCAATGATCCTTAAAACCCTTCACTCTTTAACTGAATGAAAGATATAAACTTTAATAGTTTTATTGGTGTTGTTGCCAAAGACCAGTGACCTGAGTAATGAAATGAAAATATTTGCTTGCTTTTTTTTGAAAGACAGTAATATTCATGTTTTTGCCTTAAAATAAGGAATAGAAAACCTTTAAATATTATCCTCTCTGTAATGCAACCACAGTGCATTAAGCAATTGTACTCAGATTTTGTGTGACAGTCTCTGCAATGATACAGCTTAGCTCTTTTTTTTTTTTTTTTTCAAATAAAAGGTACACTTTTTATAGTGGGATATTATTTAAGGGTGGGAGTTGAATGGTACTTCAGAAGTAATGTGATTTAATTACATTACTCAGTGCTTTTGTATATGCACAAGAATTATGTCTTACTTTGTATAACTACTACAGTTGTCCTGAAATAATGTGTGAAAACAAAATATTAGTATCTAGTCAAAATTCCTGCATTTCAAGTGCTGAAAATCTGCCCTGTCATTGGTAGACTCCTCTAACTATCTTCTTACTCTACACACACATAATGAACTTAAAATACATTGATTCAATAAGTTAAAAGATGTATGTATTTTGATACAACGATAGATTTGTTTAATTCAAATACAAATTAAAAAAAAAGTAGACTGAAATATAATAATAATAATAATACAGTTCCTACAGTCTTTTGTTATAGGTAAATTTGTCATCTAACTAATTAAAGTTGTGAAATATGTTTGTACCTATGGGAAGGTGAACAAAGTTTCTGGGAATATTTTTTTCACTAATATGTTCTTTGCTTGGCAGATAATTTAAATTTAATGAGGATGTGTAGCATTACTGAAAAATTATTATATGCATAGGGTCTCATTTTACTTGGAGGCATAAGAATTAAGGAATTCAATTGTATAAGAAGAATAAAGAAAAGAATATAAGGTGTTCTGTTGATGGATGAGAATGAGTATTTATTTTGAGCTTTGGTGTTCAATCATCTCTCAATCTGTGTTGTTTCTGACAGACTTCTTAACACTCTTTTTTTCATAGTACATGAGGAGTTCTTAAAAAATTTGATGTCATTTCTTTCTCTTCCTAATTTGTAATGGATTGAGACTGAGGTCAGGATTGGTTTAGCTAGGTTTTGATTCCACTAATGTCATTAAGAACAACTACAACAACACCTATTAAGATTAACCAAAACATTTAAATTAAAATCTTTCTCTGAATGAAGACAGATCCAGATAAGCAGAAGTGTAAAATGCCCTACCCAAGTCTAGGGGAGGTTCTTAGAAAGTCTTGCACAAGTTCTTAAAGACTTTGAAAGCTAACCCAGAATATGGTTGACTATTATATTGTCTAGTAATCTAGGAGTCTTCAGCATGAAACAGGGCAAAAGAGAGCATCTAAAAGCATTTTTGGTTGTGATCACAAATGCACATTGAAAATCATTGGTATACTTAGAATATCAATACTTCACAGGAATTTAAGGAGTTAAAAGGAAAATATTTTTTATGGGAAGCTCATTTGATATATGGCAAGTAACCCAAAGGTTCTTAATATAAAAAGCTAATAAAGCCTCTGATTTTGTTTATTCAACTAATGAGAAGTTGGAGTTGACCTTTCATTTCATACTGATTCTGAGGTAATAGGGTAGCAGTGAGGTGCTGGGAAATTTACCAGCCAAGTTTGATGCAGGCAAGCAAAGGAAGCAAGTAAAAAAAGATAAGGGGGAAATGGTGGCTGGGTCAGCATTCTGGATGAGATTTGTAGGTTGGGTGGATGGAGACAACTTTAGATGAGGTGCTTTGATCTGTGAAGGGGGCAATTGAATTTGAGGTTTAAGATGTAAAAGCAGAAGAAATAAAACCACAGATAAAATCCTGAAGAATCTGCATAGAAAACACAGAGCAGAGAACAAAGAGAATCTACTTAGAAAAAATGCAGGAGGAGTGATTTGATAAGAAATGGATCCCATGGGAACTGATGTGACATCAAATCCCATGAAGAAGTAAACTGCTGTACAGTGGGGAGTGTTAAGGAGGTTGAAGATAGAGTATTGGTTTGGCTGTATATAGTTAAGGAGACATCAGAAGTTTTGGCAAGAGCAGTTTTTATTCTAAGACTTCTTCTGAAGCATGACACGAACAGAGAGAAGCTTCAGGGAACAGCTGTAAATACTGCATTCTTTGAGCTTGTCAATTAAAATATATGAAGTACAAAAACAGTCCTACAAATGTGTGAGCCACAGATGTTCTGGTATAGTTTTGTTTTTCTATACTTTAACATACGTGGACCTGTAATAACAAAAAAAAATATAGGCTAATATAGTCAGTTTGTTCTGCTCAGGGCTGATTATTTTGGTTAATAGCATAATCTGTGTTCAAAAGGAAGAAAAAACTACGGAAAAAAATAGTTATTCCATATATACCTATTAAGAAGGTATGCAAAACTTTCCATAGTGAATGATGCTAAATTATAATTTAAATTATTTTGTACTTTCCCTTATAGGAGGGAAAACCTAGTTCCATTAGTGAATATATATATATATGTAAAGCCAGTTTTCTTCACTCATTTATTCTAAGCTGTGTTAAAAAAAAACAACTGTGGATGACAATTTGATAGTTCAACCTGAAAATGCATTTAAAATGCTCCTAAGTATCTTGATTGTGCTTACAACAGCAATTCTTCAGCAATTATAATGGGAAATAGATGTATTTTTTGTAAGGAATTTTCAAAATTTCTTGGATAAATAATAGCATTAAGAAAAGAAGATCTGCAAATAATTGATGTTAAATATCCATTGTTTCTTGGTTATGTTTTGTATATTTATTTGTTGTGGTATGTACCTGTTGTTCTAACATTGTTTTAATCCTCTGTATGTAAAATTTATGTGTTGTAACATTAAACTTGAAAGAGGAAGCTTGGTTGCCAAAAGATAATTTAGTAAATATGTTTTTTCAGATACCTTTTGATACATAATCCTACGGAACAGGAGCGATTTTCAGTGGTTTCAGTCAATGTGAATTCACCCAGAGTTAAATTATTGTCTCCTTTGGGAAAACCTGTTGCTGTCCAGATTAGTGCTGTTTGGGATGGAGCAACTACAGTATCACATGAAGCTTATCAGGTACCCTACTTTAAGTAAAAAGCATTAAAATATGTTTTTTCATAGATGCTGTAGCTTCATAGATGAAGAAAATGGAAAGAATACTTCATATATTGGCAATTCTAGTCTCTGTAGGCAATATTAATAATTCAGTCATTTTAAGTAAAAAACCAAAATGAAACAAAAAACTCCTAAAAACTCAACATACGTGTGTTTAGTGTTAATGTTTCTTAAACTGGTAAGCTGTTCAACTTTTGTGATATAATTTACTATATTTAAAGGATCAGTTTCAGCTGCATGAGTGGAAAATACTGGATGTGAGTCTTTTCCCCTCACTTTTTCAACTGAGCTGCTTCTTCCTTCAAGTGCCAATCAGTACACACAGTTCCACAAGTCTGTGTGTTCTCAGACACCCTAGCTGGAAGGTCTTGTACATGAAATGGCTTAAGCATTTACATTTAGATGTCCTCTTCCCTTCCAAATAATCAAGCTGGACACATATCTCCAAGCTCATCTCCTGCTTTTTGTTTGAAGCAAAACTTCTAAGAATTTCTGAATTGTAGATCATTATAGAAAATTGTCCTCAATGATGACATCACACATCAGAAATTAATTTCATTAAATTTTTAATGACACAGTAATAGTGTATGACTGTAATAATAACACTGTGTTGCTTTCAGGTTTATGTTTTTATTCCTTTAGACGTAGGAATTTAGTTCAGAATAATATTTCTGTGAACCTAATTAAATAACTGTCTCCCAGGTGTGTTCCAAAGGGATAATTATTGTGGGTAAAACCTGCTAAGCAGCTCAACCCCACAACTCTTGCTCACAGACTCAGTGGGGTGGAGGAAAATGGATGGGTAATGGTGAGAAGGCTCGTGGGTAGAGCTGAAGCTGTGCATGCAAGCAAAGCAAAGCAAGGAATTCATCCACTATGTCCCAAGGCTGGGGCAGTGGTCAGCCATCCCCAGCAGAGCAGGGCCCCATCACATGGAATGGTGACTTGGGAAGACAAACACCATCACTCCAAAGAACCCCCCTTCCCTTTTCTTCTGACGGTTTTTATTGCTGAGCATCATGTCACACGGTCTGGAATATCCCTTTGGTCAGTTGGCTGTCCTGGCTGTGTGCCCTTTGAACTCCTTGTGCACCCCCAGCCTCCTCCCTGGCAGAGCAGCAGAAAGGGCCTTGATGCTGCATAAGCCCTGCTTAGCCATAGCTGAGGTATTTATCCCTGTGCTATCCAAGTGGTTAATACTGAAACCAAGCACCAAAAGTGCTACTGTCAAGAAATTTAAGTTTATCCCAGCAAAACCCAGCACAATAATTACTACTTTTATTGCCTGAAGAAGAGGAAGTAAAATTACTTGTCTGGACTTCAAATTCTAAACAAATTGAATTGGAGTTGTACCTTGTATACTACTCTTTTATGCAGATTATAGCTCCTAAAAACCAGAGACTGAAAATGAGGCACTTATTTTGTACTTAGTTATTTAAATTCATGTATTTTTAAATTTAAATTTCAAATCAAGTGATAAGTAGAGTCTGTGTGCACTTGATCCAGTACACATGCATCTTCAATGAAAAGCAAATATACTCAGAACTGCATATCACAGCTAACATTCTTAACAAGATTCAAAATTGTTATTGCATTAACATAATGGTAAGCTTGATGCTAAGCAAATTATTCATGCAGATATTTTTGTTTGTTAATTCTTTATATTTATTTATGTACTATGGGAAAACTCAGCCATCCTAAAATTATTCAAGCAAAAGGAGTTACTCTGAACATAAATTCAATATAAAAAGTTGATATTTTGCAATTTGTAGTAATGGCTACTTATTTGCTCCCAACAGATATCTTTTGTGGCACATCTACCACCTCTTGGGATTGGAGTTTACCAGCTTCTGGAGGATGAGAGTTCAGAAGCAGTTTTAGCTGACTACAACATATATGTAAGGAATAGCAGACAGGAGGAGCCAGACAGAGTTTTCAAGATAAAAGAGATGCAGCATTCTGTGGATAATATAATCTTAGAAAATGCATACATGAAACTATGGTTTTCTGGAATGTCTGGATTACTGGAGGTACGTTATATTTTATTTCAAAACCTTGTATTTTACTTTTTTGTGCTGCTTTATGGAAACCTAACCTGAGTCTCTGTCCTTTTAGAAAATAAATACCAAAGAAGATGGTAAAAATCATCAAATGAAGGTGGAGTTTGCTTGGTACGGAACTACCAGTAACCGAGATAAAAGTGGAGCTTATCTGTTCTTACCAGATGGAGATGCCAAGGTAAAATTTCTGTTTGCAAAGAGATTCTAATCTTTGAATGTTTGGCAAATACAGATTGGATGGGCTGTTGAAATGATTGGCAGAAATTCATACTTCCCAACTCTACATCACAGTAAAAACACAATAGAAATTTGAAAATGTGAAAATCTAGAGAATATTTATGGTTAAAAAAAATTAAGATGCGATCCTTGCAAGAAATCCAGTGAGATGTGACCATTCATTATTGATGAAATAAGTCCCTTTTTGCTGTCTATGGTGAAAATATATGCTGATTCACTTCTATCTCTTCACTTTTCTGATTTTTATTATTTTTTTCTAATTGTGAATGTGTTTCTTCTGGTTCAAAGCTACTTTTTAGGCTGATATTAGCATACTTAGTTTAATATAGTAATTAAGATTCCAAGTCCCAATTGGTGAATATAAGGACAGAGTAGTAAGGAAGTGCTCTGATTTAGTTCTCTAGGGTTATCTGTATTTTTAGCTGTGTAATTATTGGAGAGCAACAGCATACTCCTATTAGTTTTCAAATTGGAAATTGGGAAATGGCAGCGTTGTTACAGTGACTTAATTAACATACGGAGTCTACTACTTCCCTTTTGGAACTGGAACGCTGATATTTCAGAAGGCAAGAGATAAAATAATGAACATTTATGAAGCTAGCTAGTTGGCAGCATATTTCTTCTGAGTTTCTCTTGTGAAAACTCAAGTTGCAAACTATGAGCTCTATGTTTACCATTTTAGGAAATATGCAAGAGTAATCCTTCTACTTTTTGGCGAGAGGGAAAAGTGTATGGCTTTCTTTTTATTTTCTTTATTTCTTCTCCTATTTCCCTCTTTTATGTGTGTAAATCAGTCTAGAAGGGAAAGAACAGTTTCCTTTTCTTGCACAAGAAAAGGAACGACTGCTTTTTAGTAGTCTTTCCTAGAAGCACACCTTTTGAGGTCTGTGATTCCACAATTTTGAACTATTTATTGTATTTAGTCCCATAATGATTTACTTCAGATATGTTCATCAGGGTTCCCTTATCCTTCATTTTATATGCCAATTCATATATCTTCATTTTATTGTGTTTTATTTCTGTGAATAATGGAACAATGTCACGTAGGGTTTTTAATGTTTACCTTTCACTAGCTGCGTGGTCACAATTTAACTAATTTTATTTTATATTCAAATTCATCTTTTGCTTATAAAAATAGTCACTAAATCTAGAAGTTATGTAATTTTAACTATACATTTAAGTAATCTGCTTTGTGAAAATAATCTGGAAAAATTGAGGTAGCAAAATGGTATGGTTTAAACAGAAAAAGCCTGTCGCATGTCTGCAAGCACAATTAGAAAAGAAAAATGAAATTGAGCTACATTTTAAGTTAACATTAAAAGGGTGCTGTTCAACTTTTGTAACATTTTATACAATAAAAATGAAATTGTTATACTTCTGAAAATTCTGCTTAATTAATATTTTGCTTCATCATAAGGCTCATTTGGCTTGCAATTTTAATAACACTAATTAAATTGTCCCACTGGGAATAACAGTGTAATTCTGTAGTAGTTTCTAAACCAGTTTGAGCTAATGCTTTCTGTCTTAAAAGAAATGCCATCTGTTCAGGGTTCTTAGTGTAATGTGGATTGACTAACTTTAAGTCCTTGTGTGAATTGGCAATAGGATAGATGGCAGGCAGTTTTCTTGATTTTTGGCTAGGTGTTTTGTTGTTTTGGTTTTTTTCTTACCTCCTTTACCCTATGTTTTACAGCAAAATTTGCAAAGAATAATTGCTTTTTGTGTTGGACTATTTTCCTTTGGTATGAGTAGCATTATATGTTTTCTTTGCCCTTGTTAGCTGTTTAATTTTTCTTTTGATTAATCTTTTGGTTACTTTATTTTCATTTCTGCAATACTCAGAAATTTTCTTCATCTGGTTTAATCATTTGTCTAGCCACAGTGCTAAAGTACAGCAGTGCAAAGTCCAGAGCAGAGGCACAGAGTGGGGGCTCCATCCTGCAGATCTAGAGAGATAGGACAGTCCTCCTGCCATGCCTTTGTTTTTTCTGCAGAATCAAAAGAAAAAGGAAGGCACCAGGAAAAAAGGCAGCACCTTAATTCTTTTTTAATGTCAGTGCACTGTAACTGATTGACAGTGTTAACAAAGTTTGGAAGGAAGGGATTTCCTTGGGCCTCACAATAAATATAAACAAAATGTCCTATTCATGAAGACAAAACCTGTTTTTTAACTCCTGTGATTTTGTGAAGAATGTCTAACTCGATTTTTTGTAGATCTGTGGGAAAAAATCCACGGTATTCAATAAACTTTGAAGCAGTTAAATGTCTGTATTTTCTTCTGTGTATTCAAGACAAGTCAATACGTGATGACTTCTTACTAGCCCTGCTTGATATCAATAGGGAATAGAGCAAAGCAGTTTTTTCCAAAGTGTTAGATGCTAAATGTTTGTGGGATCAATGTGAGTAGTTGATTTTTTTCTTTTACAAATAATTTTTTTTCAGTATCAAAGTGATGGTTTTTGGTATACCAAGACTAGGAAATTTTGATTCTCCCTCAGGCAGCTGGTTCTGTGATTCTGTGTATGTACTAGTTCCCATAGGTACTTATGTACTTACAGAATATATAAAAAAACAGTTTTTTTTTTTTTCCCTTGCAGGATCTCTAGTGCTAGAGCTAAAATGCATGATATTATCTCAGTCTCAAGTCCTGCCAAATAAGAGGCAATCTGCTGTTGAGAAACACCTTTTCCTGCAGGCTTTTTCCTGAGTTTGGTGGGGGTTTTTTGGGTTTTTTGGTGGTGTGGGGTTTTTTTGTTTGTTTTTGTTTTTTTGTTTGGTTTTTTTTTTCCATTTTAGACCTATCCAGAATATTTAATCTGAAAACATTCCCCTGGGCATAGTTTTTTTTGGCACCCAGACCTTTTGTCACCCAGACCAAAAGTGTGCTGCACTACCAGAAGTTTTCTGGCCATGCTAAAATGGTTAGGAGTGCTTTACTTGTCTGCAAGGGGAAAAGCTTATTGCCCATGATTCATGCCACCAGGCTGCAATATGCCATGCTGTTTTCTATACAAGCCAGTAAATATTTTGGTAAAGGTGTATCTCCAGGTGCCCTTTGGCACCTGTTTTGATGTTAAATATTTTAATATATCCTAAGAATCCATGAGGTATTATTTTGTTCCAAGTATTCTCCCTTAAAATTCCTAGCTCGGTTCTCCCCAGGCCTCCTGCCCACTATCTTTCCAAAGGAAGATTGTCTTGTTTCTCTTGAATAGGAGTACAGAAAGATGATTTCTAAACCCTTCGACCCATAGTTCTGTCGTCCTGTTTCTGAAAAATACTGATTTCCAGGCTCAACAAAAGCTGCCTTTCTGGGCTGCTGGATCTTGTACAATGGAATTCATTCCACTGGAGCTGAGGGCAACAGATATTACAGCAGCTATTTATTTTAACTCTCTAGAAAGTGGAGTCTTCAGTCGAACCATTGGATATGAAACCAACATATTTTTGTTCCAATTCAAGGTGTGAGTAATCACAGATTACATCATGCTGGTAGGTCCTTTAGCCCATGCTTGTTTACAAAGCAGACTTAACACTGAATTGGGACAAGGACTTTGTCAAATCAGTTATGCAAATATCTATGATTATTTGTTCTTCCACATTGCCTTAGACTTTCACATCTAAAGTACCTT
>VWZV01015433.1:1226966-1362698 GCA_013397155.1 Irena cyanogastra | reverse complement strand
CGCGTGCCCGCGGCGCCCCCGCGCGCCGCCGCTTCCTCTGGCGGCCCGCGCGCCATAGGGACGCCTCAGTGTATGGCGAGCTGTAGGTACAGTTTATTTATAGATGTACACACACACACACCGTGTGTCATATATGGTACGTGCACCTGTAGAAAATAAATTGTTTAAGAAGTAGCAAAAGGTTGATATAAGGTCCAACATTAGTTACAAGTTGCAAGTTGAGTGTTGTGTAATTATAAGTTGTTAAATTGTTCTGTAGCAGAAGGTTGATAGAAGGTTCCAACAGTAGGTCCAACGTTAGTTACAAGTTGTAAGTTAAATGTTTTGTAATTGTAAGTTGTTAAATTGTTCTGTAAATCCCCTTACGGTCGGGTGTTGCCTCGCTGCTCCCACCCAAAATGGCGGGCTATCCAGGGCAGTGAGAAGGAAGATTGCATCGTCTAATAGGCAAATATGAAACTCTCATAATACTTGATAGATCTAACAGAAACCCCTAAAACAACGAACCACCGTATAAATACAGAATTAGAATAACTCCTCTGATTTGAGAGAACATAAGACAATGTCAAGATTCTAGTCAAGACTCTTTCATCTTCGTCACCCTAACTGAGTAGGTTAGAAGCAGGATAACAAGCATAAACCTGAAATCAGTAAGTGTCTACTCAGAGACTCCCGTGAGGAAAGAAGACCCAGCTCTGCCTTCTGCCGGACGACAGAGCCCTAGGTCGCCTACCTAGGCTATTTCCAATAAAATTAAAATCACAAAAGAGCTGGTTTCTGAGAAATTCTTAACACACCCTCCCATGTGTGTGGAAATACCAGTATTCCTGGAACCAATATTTAGTATAGCAGAGGTCTGCAGAGATACTCCTAATAGAAAGTAAGGTTCATTACAAGTTGGAATGTGAGTGAAAAGAGAGCTCCGCAGTTTCTACCTTTAATGTAGATTTGGTTCCACATTAAGCAAATGTCTGTCCATTTTTCGTTGGGAGCTATCTTTATGCCTGCTGGAGTAGCAAAGAGAGCATGGGAAGAAAGCAAGAAGGTTTTAATTAGGTTTTTGCTCTCAGCTGCAGGAATGTTTGAAACCCCTCAGCAGTCCTGAGGACTCTCTGAGGAAGCAATTCCTTCCAACCACTTGTGCCCTACTGGGCCGGTGGCTCCTCACATCCCAACACACACGCACTGCCCAGATGGCTGTGGATTTGGGGACAAGTTACAAAATAGGTTTGGTTCTGTTTAGCTGGTCATTTCTGCTCTCACAGGCTGCGTAATGTGCATACAGCCAAGATCGGGAATCCTAAAGCACTTTATTTCTTTTTTTTTAATAAATTACATTTTAATCAAAAATGGTTTTGCAATTACAGAATGTTATTGCTGGTTTGACTGCTGCTCTATATTGCTATATCTGTGGTGCTCTCATTTGCCTTTGTGAGAAAGGGACTTTTGGATAATACATTTTGTTGTATCATAATACATTAAGCTCATAAGCCTAAAACCCTACAATTATATTCTCTTCATTACTCTTTCCTATCTCATGCAAAATGTAACAGAGAAGTACTAATAAAATCTGACTGCAGCATTATTAAAATGTTAAACCATAAATGTCTTTTTTAAAAGTATTTAAATTCAAAATTGTGAAGAAGAATGACATAAGATTTAGAAACCGGGGGTGTGAAACAGGTCTCAAAGCACATATTTGAAACCATAAGGACTGAAGCACTAAAAGAGCAGAACAAGACACTGAGTGTACAGGAGAGGATCTTTTTTTAACTGTCTATATTATTAAATGTACTAGGGCTTAGATATAATTTGCAATTTGATTTGCATGAGGAAGAGGGTTTTCAACCCCCTACAACCTCCAGAAATAGAAATCCTATTAATCATGACAGTTCATCACTCCTATTTACAATAAAAGCAAGGGTGATAAAATAATTAAAAATCATTATAGTATTTTTACTGTTCAGATTATTTTTCCTTGCAACTCTGAAGAGGTTATGCTTTGTCCCATAGCTCTGAACTGGATTGTAAACAAATACTCTGACATCTGTCTAAGTATTTCTACCCTGTTCTTCACAGATCTACACATTTGCAAACCAATTCCATTCCCAGATATATCTGTACAGAGAATATTTGCTGTTCAAACCGGGGCCTCATCTGTGAGTACAGTTCATGTGCAGCCTATTGTATCTTTCTTCAGAACATGTCTCTTTTACTGCCAAGTAACAGCAGAACTAGAATATGGGATTGTGCTACTGTGCCTCTGCATTAGAGCTCCTCGTTCAAAAGCTACCAGTGGTTCGGAAGTTTAAAAAGTTTTCCACACTTCAAGCATTCCCTGTCCTTTCCTAATCTACATACAATCTAACAAAATTGCATGGAAACATGATTCTTCATTGTTTTGCGTTGTCATTACAGAGAGGTTATGGTCTGTGCAGAGTAAGCAAATGGCAGCACAAACCCAGCAATCTACTACAGTAACAAAGTTTAATCCTATTTTCCACAAATGTGAAAGGCTGTAAGATTAGATGTTTTTCTGGACTCTCCCAAAAAAATTACTATCTGACCTTAAGCAAGTATTTCACTTCTCTATGATTTACTTTGTTCACTTGTAAATCAAAAACTTTGTCATCTCATTCAGGGGGGTACTCTGGGAATTTATTACCATTGCAGAGCAGTTTTATCGCTCTGATTAAAGATGTCTTGTAAATGCCAGGAATTGTTGTTGATCAATGGCAGGAAATGCTCTTCCGTGTGATTGCATTGAATGCTCCATAGCTGATGTGTGAAGTGCTCTCCCTATTGACCAAAGAGCTTTTATCCAGTTCTACTTAACTTGGCACACAACAGTCTGTAATACTGGTTACACACCACACTCACTAGAAAATTATTTTAATTCATACTCTCACAAAAGGAAAACAGTTCACCAGTACCACAGACACATAGATTTTCTTGCCTTATGTTAATCACTGTGAAAAGGGACAAAAGGTTTGGAGACCTTTTAATCTTCAAGTAAGCCAAAAAACAGCCAAACTGGGAAGTAAGTAGCACAAAGTCTTATGATTCTCTAGTCTGCAACATGAATTTTATCTTCTTTAACAAGTTATTAGGAAGAAAATCCTTTTGCAGAGACAAAACATATTTATGGAATACACATCTGTACACATGATTCAGTACTAGGCAAGACTGTGCAGCCTTTTTAGTTTCTGTCTTCTACTAGACTGTGAAATGTGACAGTGAAATAAAAGTCTTTAAACACACCTTTCTTAGTAGTAGATTTGTATTATGCTATCAACACTTAAAACAACTGAAAGAGTGCGTAAACAGTGTTTAACTTTGCAATGAAATATTGCAATTAAAGCTTAATGTTTATTCTCATGGCAGGTCAAAACTTAAAGTAAAAATATTGGAATGTCTTAGTACAAAAATAGGTAGTAAGTCAAAAGTACCTTAACTAACCCTTCAAAAATGTGTATCTTTAGAACAGTTGTGCATGTCCTTCACTTTTCATACACAGTTTTGATTAATCATATTCTAATTAATAAGTCATGAGGTGGATTTGCCACCATACTGAGGTGCCTCTGAAATTTTCCCTTGCATAATTGTCACTTGCATAGTGACCCAAAAAACTAGCTTCACTGTCAAGGGCTAAAAGATCTGGAGAAGCCATGTCATGGTCCTGTTCTCTGAGTATGTTTGCAGAGGGATTATGAGTAATCATCTTTATTATTCTCTGTCTATGCTTCATTTTCTAATCCCATTATTGTTTGAGCCTTGTGCTTTATGTATTGGAAATGACACCAACCTATCTAAATGTGTATATCAAAATGAATGTTTTATATGTCATTCTGCATGGGTTTATCCAAGTCTATGATTTCTCTCTGCATTCACTCCTACGTGGAGAACATCCACTTCTCACAGTTTGGACCAGTTTGAGTGACTGAAAGCCTGTGAGTTTGCATGACAGTTCCACAGAATTTGTCTTTAAAAATATAATCCAGCTGAAAATGCTCTCAAAGCAAGTGCATTAAGAGAATATTAAATATGCATGATTGAAAACAAAAATCAGACAGTGAAATTCTTCAATACAGTGCCTCCTGTAACTGCAGGCACTGCTTCTGTTACAGTATCTGAGGGCTCTGACAGTTGTGTGGATATGAATGAAACCTGTGTGACTAAACCTGGTTTTGGTCCCAACTGGCTGCCTTGCCCTCTTGAGAGGGGTGACTGTCCTGGAAGGCAGACCCATCAGATCTCACTGCAGGTCTGATCCTGAACCACTGCAGTCTTCAGCCCTCTCTTCTAAGGGAACGTGAGATTTCAACATCCTGGGCTGAAGGCCACGGCAGTTCAGGAGAGGACTCATGGGGGGATCAAGTGTCCTTACTCAGCGGTGGCAGCATCTGTCAGCCAGGATGGCTGGGGACAGCAGCCATGTGACCATGTAATGTGCTGCCACATGTCAGTCAGTGCTGCCGGTCTGAGACAGCAGTGGGTGATGTGATTTCCCCCACTACCGAGCGAGGTCAGGTTCTTCTCTGCACAGCCAGTGCAGAGGATTAGTCACAGTGGCTGCCTTAGGCAGTTTGTTCCCAGGCATCACCAAAGAGAGCCTGGCAATGCTCTTACACCGGTTTATATCAGCATGGTTCTGAATTCCAGTGGTGGTCATCTTGATTTACATTGTTGTGGAGAAAAGAAAGTCAGATGCTGTGTTTATACTATCCTTTACTATTTGCCAAGTAGCACTGTATATCATGGCAGGCAGTTTTAGATATCATGAAACAATCCTCCTAAAACAGGGGGGAAAACGTTGGAAAAATCCCATCTGAACTATCATCTGATGTCTGGGTTCTCCCTGTAGCCTGTGGCATACACAGCATGGACAAGGGATCCTAAAAAGGAAAGTCACCTTCTTCTCTACTCCTCCTGAGTGTATCTGCTGGGGGCAAGCTTCTTTTGATGGCATAGGAGGCCATAATATTGTCTACTGGTCTGCAAATGATAGGTGCTTTTATGGAATGGGATGTCTCTGCCTAAGGAAGTCTTCTCTTTTGCTACATAGCCTCTTGCTCCCTCGAAAACAGTCCAGGAGGTTGCTAGTCTTCAAAAAGGCCTAACGACAATGTTTGATATAAAATATCAGAAAAATAATATATTTGTACTATTTCCCCCTCACTTTCCTTAAGGGAAGAAACTTCTTATTTGACTAGTGGAAGCTGGAAATGCCCTTCCAGTGGTGAAATTGTCAGCCATTTCATTCAAAGGGAGCCTTTTCTATATGTGGTTTCCCACTGTATAATTGTACCCCAAATCCCTGTGTTAAATTGTATTCAGGGAGATTTTTCCATAGAGTTATTGAAATATAATGCTAATGACATAAGCACATAGAGAAAATAGGGACAAACTGCAAGATGCTAGACATCTATTAAGAAAAAACCACTGAATAAATTGTATTTGTTGAATCCTAAGTGTCTAAATTAATGTTGGGCTTTCAAAACAGTAAGCGTATCAGCCTGTGAATTCGATATCTCTTTCTGGAGAGATCCTTTCTGTCACTTTCTGTTGCTTTCAAGTAAGTTTTTTGTAGAATCATTACTTAGCATCTGAACACCGAGGTGTAAGTACTAAATTTAAGCTGCTGCTAGGCATAGCACCCTCTCTTTTCATTTTTGGTGGTTTTACATTTTATTGTATATTTCTTTTCTGCGAAAATAATATTGTTAGCATGAAATATGTATAGCCCTTGAGTGACATGAAGCAATCATATTATTTCCCTAGGTGATTATCTTTGCTGATGCAATTCCACTGCTGACAAATTCTGCATTGATTTAAAAGTGCAGAAAATGAGTGGGGTTATCTAACTTGACTTTTTATTCCCACTTTTTTTTCCCCTTTAAGATGATGTGCTTCTGTTTCCCACACTCACTGTGTTTTGAATATCTGATCCTCATACCACATCATACTCATGGATGACTTTGCTGCTGTCTTTTATGTCAAAGGACCATCTCTCCTTTCTTTGTTCGTTATAGTCAAAGTGGCTATTACTTAGTGTTCTCATAGAAGAGAGTTCTCATAGAACTAATAGGTGCACTAAAATAATTTTTCACTTTCCTGAATCTCTTAGTCTCCTGTGAGCTTTCCCCCAGAGCTTGTTCTTGGCACATTCAGTAACATGCCACACATACCAGTTTGTTCTGCTAACACATCTGCCTGTGCTCATTTTTTGGGGAAACCCAGGACTGCTGTGATGCAGCCCTGTACAACAGCTGACACTGAATTATGCTCCATATTTGTAAAGGAAAGTGAACAGACTTGCAACTGAAGACTGGATTACACTTTCTGAACTTTTTTCCTTTTCTATTTTCATTTTTATTATCCTTTGTTCTCCCAGACCTCTCTTTACATCTTTTGTGTTGGGCTGATTATTCTAGTTGCCTCTGGGGAACGTGAAGAATATATCCAAAGAATGATTTTTCAAAACAAAGGCAGTTGCTGAGGCAGAAACTCACTGTCAAAATGAAAACCAGTGACAAACCAATAAAATAAAATTACTATTAATTCCACTACTTTAAAAAGATACCATTGAGAATGAAGCAATAAATATTCAACAATGGTTTTATGGAAGTACTGCATCCTCAGGAATTTGGGTTGAAGTGGGCTGAATGATAAAGTAAGAGAAAAATAACAGTTAAGAGTTTCATTTACAATCTTTGGTTGAAAGCCAATAAATGAATTCTTTCTGGTACTTTATATCAAATGAAGCAAATATTTTCCCTGCTCAGATCTAAAGCAAGCTCTGATGAACATGGTAGACTAACACCCTTCCCCTTTACCAATGAGAATTTTCTAGCTGAATTGAAAACATTTTCAGTAACCAAGGTGATGTCCAAACATAAAATAAGACACTTCTATAAATAGCATGGTACTAGAATACTACTGTTTTATAATCCTGTTCAGGAATTGTGGTTATCATGGTCCTGGCAGTGAATATGTAGAGCCCATTGCCAAGGGAGGTGTATTGCCAGGGATGGACCTGCTCATTCATTGAGTGTGAAAAGTACTTTGCCTTCATGCAAGAGGAGGAAAAAAAGGGAGTAGTACAGGAAAACAATATAAAAGAGGGAAACTTTATCAAAAGTAGTGAAAAAGAAAATGAAATATTAAATCTAGAAAGTTTCTGATATTAGAGAAGAACAAGAGACCAGAAGTGCTCAGTTGGAAGAGCCCTACAATAATCATCTAGTCCAACTGCCTGATCACTTCAGGGGTGACTATTTGCTTTTCATGGGAGATGTTTAAATTCTCTATGGTTGCTTTTGTTTGGGGTTTTTGTAGAGAACAATTCATTGGCTTATTGAAATCCTTAAAGCATGTCGTGCAGGTATTTTAGATTTATTATATTACTGGGATTAAGGGCAAACAAAATTAGCCAGCAGCACTTATGAAAAACTTTCAAAACTGTGATAGAAAATGTTGCATGATTTACCATCTTATTTAAGTTTTTCACCAAATTGATGATGAATTACTAACAGTTGCACACAGGCAAGTACTCTAAGCAATATAAATTCGACTGTGTTTTACTGGGAAAGAGTGCTAGCCGTTTTCTGCCTTTGACTAAACAAGGATACCTAGCAGCAACCTCTTCCACTGACTCATTGATACAGTGGGGGAAAATTCCTTTATTAGATTAATATAAGGACTGACAGAATACTGAAGGTATGGCCGAATGAAGACATAATCCCCATAACCAGTCTTTGAAATAATAAAGTAAATAAAATACATCAAACATTCATAAGGTTTGGATGAAAATGGCTAATCTGAAATGCAAACTCAAACATCCCTAATATTCAATATACCATGTTAATCATCATGCTCTGTGATTGTAAAAAAAACAAGCCCGGAGTTCAGAAAGTTGTATGTTTAGATGGTATGCTTGGGAATCATAAAAGACATCAAAATGTATAGGAGGTACATAGTTGGTATAATCAAATCTTGAAGCTGTGGGGAATGAACCAGTGGCACTGTTTTTGGAATAAATGCAGGCGAACTGAGCTGTCACATTAGAGCTGACAGCCATGCTACGCAGCTCTAATCTGCTGTGCAAAGATCTGGGTTACGAGAGGATGGAAATCTACAGATGCGCTATTCCAAGTCTGCCTTTCTGAGCTTGCAGATCAAAGTCAAAAACCATGCCTGATCAGAAACATCAGAAACCGTGGGCAATATAGATAATTCCAGAAAGAGGCAGATGATTTAACCCTCTTCCACGATTCTTCTCCCAAAAAAATTCTCTAGATGCCAAGACATTTTCAATGTAATGACTGTTATCTCCCTTCAGATGCTGAGGTAACACAGTCAAAAGAGCATCGATGATTCTTGCAGCTTGATGAGACAGATTTCCCTTAAATTGCTGCAAAGTTTAAGACTCTCATCCCCTGTTCTCAAGAGAATCATCACTTAAGAGATTTCCCAGCACTCTAACTCCACATCTTGATGGTAATGGGAAGTGGCAACACTTCTGAACTTGCAGAACCTTGGTCACCTTGGGTTTCATTTACTGCTGGTGCTTTTAGTGGTCCTTAAAAAAAAAAAAAAAGCTCACTCATGCTTTAATACAGTAGAAGTAAAAGGTTTGGCACACAGAATAGTATTTAATAGACGAGTATATATCTGGGCTTTAAAACTGCTACAAATGGTCACCTATTGTAGCAAAAGGAGAAAGGAGTTTGTTATACTATAGCATGCTGCTGCTAATTTATAAGCTCTTTCTCTTAGGTTTCAGCAGTTGCTCAAAGCACATGAATGTTTCTGTCACATACTGGAAAAAAATAACAAAACATGTCCATAGGGAAAGTTACACCAGAATATTGAATTTTAATAGAGCAGGAGGGAGCTGACAGCAAAAATAATCATTTCATCTGCAAAGTTGCAGATCAGTGTATTGCAGCTGAGAATACTCTGGCAGTTGCATAGAAGTGAGCTCCCCTGTGTAACACTGACCCAGTCCCTGCCTGTCTCACAGGGAGAAGGGGTAATTCTATGAAGGTGAAATGACATTTAATACAGACCTAATAGCCATATGCTTAGTTTCTTATGAATATCTTCAATTTTCTTGACAGCACATGTCTGGCATCCCCAGTTTTTAATGCAGTAATTTTTCCTAGCATCATGTCCTACAGCTTCAGGCAAAGGAGCAGAGCTGCTGCTGCCTGGGTCCCACTGGGCTGGGAGAGGGGCAGTGGGGGTCACCAGCACCAGTCACTGCCCTGGGGATGGGGACAGCATAATTGGACTGGCTCACCAAATGTATGCTGCAGCATACTCCACAGCATGGGCCACACTCAAGACAGCCACAACACACAATCCAAAGTAACCATACCACATCAGAAGGCTTCATCTGTCTGTCCAGTCAGAGTAACACCATCAACTCTCAAAGAGCACCTATATCCACCAACTCCTGCTGCCACTGCTCCGGCTCATCCTTTTCTACCCCTTCACTGGGGATGCATTGCACCTGTGTGCTCTACACCTCAGCACTCCCAGCTGAAGCCCATTGAGGATGAGGAGTGGGCCACAGCCCCACTCCCAAGTACCACAAACTGGGTGCCTACAGTAGGAAGCTGCAGGCTGGTGCTGCTGTGGCATCTCTGGAGCAGGGGCTGATGCTCCTGGAGGGCTGACATGGGGTGGGCAATGTGGGGGAGCCCCAGGAGTGTGGGCAGGGACAATCAGGGCTGGTGGTACCATTGAGGTCCTTATATACTGAGTAGATCTATAAAATCCTCTCTTCTGACTCCATTTTCCCTCACAATTGTATGGCAGATATTTTCCTACCATTTCTGCCCAAGGTAGTGTTCGGAAGCAGATAAAAACATAGATAAACAAAATAGAAACCTGCACTTTCTGCAGACAATTGTCCATCATCACAAGGTTGGTTCTGCCACTCACAGAACATTAAAACCAAGTACAGAGAATCAAACCCAGCTAAACTGCCTAAAAACCTCTCTGTGCATTACTGTGTCAAGGAGGGACAGGCAGAGCTCTGCTGGATGGAGCAGGGAGGGCACAGAGAGCCCTGGTGTGGGCTGACCTGAGCTTGAGCATCCCTCCACTGCCCCACGGAGCAGCACTTCTGCAGATGCCGGCTGGATAACACCCTAGGGCTCCCAGCTCCAGAATTAGCAGAGCCAGTTCACGTGAACCCAGCTTGGGGTTGGGATCATGCAGAGCCAGCTGTGCAAGTGGTCAAAGATGCACATCAGAACCATGTCCCAAACATTTTTACAACATTAGTTTACAAGAGAGAGACAACAAATCAAAAGAGATCTTCAATTTAAAAGAGAAAATGAAGAGACTTCAGACACTGTAATGCAGTCACCCCACAGAAGCACAACTCATGGCAAGCTAAGCACTGTGAGCTGTTAGGTTGGAAATCCAGTCAGCCCTCACAGTTTTGCCCTTCACAAATGTTCAGTTCCTATCCTAATTCCCAGGTAGATCCAAACAGAAGGCAGATCAGAAATGCAAAATATACTGAAAGGAGCCACATGTAACTGTGTTATTCTTTTAAAGAAGCAATATACAGGAAGACCCACAACATTGGGGTCATTCTAAACCTGAAAGCTCTCTCTCATCAGGCTTGAGCACTTCAAATCTATGGTTATGAGCTCCTTTCTTACCAAGACATGGGTTTCCCTACACATAGGCAGCTGCCAGAATTGGGAAGGAGGCAGTAGGTAACTTTACAAGAAATTGAGTGGGAAAAATCCCAAGAGTGAAATTGAAACATTAAATATTTTAATATTAACCATAACTATTTATCTCCTTCTCAAATTTGCTGCTTGGCAAGAATGAAGCATCTCAGAGTTTTACTGGTGAGATAGGTGGTTGATGAGGGACCTGGTCCAACTTCTCTCATGCATCCTGAGTAGATAAAAGCTAGTTTCTATGGTGGTGAGAGTGACCCTACCTGTGCAAGCTATAGCACTGTTCAGACATTAGCCTACCAGACACTTCCTTAGCATGGGAGAATTTGTGAGTGACCCCCAACAGAGGCTACTGCCTTTGGCACTCCACTGGAGAGTGATACAATTTCACCCTGTCACTCCTCTGAGGGATATTTTTAAAAATTGCTTTGGCTCCAAAGTAATGTAGGTGTTTCTGAAGATAGTACATTTATTCAAAAGCATGATGGCTTGAATCTGTGTGCATTTGTTTTGTAGTGGCATTTCAAATGCTTGTCAAATGCATGGCAAAGAAGGTGTTCAGAATGAAGGAAGAATAAATGAAAAATCTTGGCAGCAGTAGCCTCAAACTGTGAGACTTTTGC
The DNA here is from genome assembly GCA_013397155.1 of Irena cyanogastra. NCBI lineage: Eukaryota > Metazoa > Chordata > Aves > Passeriformes > Irenidae > Irena > Irena cyanogastra. Next base: position 1,351,366 of record VWZV01015433.1, on the reverse strand, counting down.
AGACATAAACCTTCTATTTTTTCAGCAAAATCAGTAAAATCATTGTAGTGGTTGGCCTTTTAGTGAAAAATCTAATACTACACTCTTACTTGCTTCCATAAGGACCCACTGGAATTATGCTAAGAGAGTCTATTGTGATTGTCTTGTTGTTTCATTTCTCACAGTGTTGTTGACTTCTGGGTTGCCCATCTTCTCCTTTGATCCTAAAGAATGTCAGCAGTCTGTAGTCTTGGCAACTTCGTAGCAGCCAGCTGGTAGGAAATCTCCCAAATACTGATACTGAGAAGTCTAGCCTGATTCCTTCACATGCTGTCCTTTCAATTCATTAAGACATTATATTCCTTAAAATATCTATTTGAAAGTGCCCATTATATGAATGAAACAGGTCATGTGCAATGCTTCTAAGAAGTCTTATTTATCTATGACATTGCTACTGTGATGACTGAAGGAAAGACAACTGAGGTTTAGACTTAATATTCATTACAAAGCTGATTAATTAATTTGGCACCTGTATCTGAAAGACAGGAATATATTTCTGTGTAGTTTTGCTGTGGAAAGTGCAAGCATAACAGGCATCTGAAATACCATGTTCTGAGGACAGCATTAACATGCTTTTTCAGTGGTGATTTTTGTGGAGTTAAGACTACCTATGGTGAGTGAATATGGATATGAAGAGGATGAAGTGAATGGCATGGGCAGCAAGAACAGCAGAAATATGAAAGTTTGCAAAATTATCTGCCACCCTGTAGCCTGTAATTCTGCAGTAAAGACGCTGGCTAAGAGAGGAGCCTGGCCTCTCTGATGCATTATGACAGAGGAAAAAAGAGATATGTGTTCTGTTTATCTGCCATGAATCAACAAGAAAGAGGTCAGCAGGAACATGAAATGAATTTTTATGAGAATGTTGGGCATCAAAAATTGCTTGCTCTCTCTTGCCTGAATTATCACTCCAGCTCTTCTTTCTGTATTTATGTTTTTGACTTCTAGTGGGAACAATTAAGAAGAAACAACGAGCCTCTGCTGTCCTGACATAAAATGTGCAATAAAATCTAGCCTCTGGAAGAAAAGCTTATAATCCATCAGGGAGAAAATGCATCCCCCTGATAATTGTTTAGCAATGGCAGAGCACTGAGGACTCTCTGAGGATATGAGGCATGAGATTATAGTTCTAATAAAAATGTCTGTAAAATAGAGAGTAATTGAGATGTTTTAGAATATATTCAGCAACTATGAATGGACACAATAGGACAAAAAGCTATCAGTCTGCTTGAAATAACAGAATCAGCAGCCTTGCAGTGTTTCCTTCAAGGACAATAGCGTGGGTTTGGGGGGTTTTTCTGTACTATACCTTGGAGGAGTTTTCAGTTTTTAAAAGCACAATAGTGCCAGAGCAGGTTCTGTCAAACATGAATAATTGAATTTGAGCAGAAATGCAGAGACTCTGAAAACACAACTGAAGACTTTGGAAAACACTCAGAAAATGCACAGGCTGAGTTTGCTCCTCCTGGTCTCATGTCACTAAACTTGCCCTACCTCCACTGAGAGCACTGAAGTTCTTCTGGTGCAAAATTTCAGGAGATAGCTGTGAATCAGACCCAGTATTTGCAGGGGTCTTTTCTTAAGTGAAAGGATCAGTGGGTATCTCTGCAAACACTGGTAGACAGTATGATAACATTCATATCAATTGAATTGCTTAAGACTCCCATTAGTCAGTGCTCTGAGATCAGCATCTGCTCTTCCCTTTTGCTCCAGTGACAAGTTGCCTCTCTGTGATTGTAGTTATTGCATTAGGCACTAATGAACCTCAATGCTTTCTCCAAGGGCAAGTGCAGATTACTGAAGCCTAATGACTTCTTAAGTTATTTGTTCCTTAAAGAGCTCACATATGTGAGCTGCCCTCTGCCTGTAGCCGTGTCTTAACCTGGCAGCAATCTCAACAAATAAATTGAGAAATAAAAAAAGGAACAGACAAGGTGCAAATTAAGAAGTGGGGGGCACTTGGGAAACGAGGAAAAGACCCTTGAGTAGAAAAGAAATAATATAAGTTTGTAAAACTTTGGAGGAAACAGAGAAAATTGCAGACAAACCATTACAACAGCAGCAAATGGTAGAGAAAGAAGGGTAATAAAGAGGAAAAGAAGGGGGGCTGGGGGAAGAATAGGGGACTTCTTACCCATATTCTCTTGAAACAAAGTTTTCTTTTCATGAAGTGTTTGTTAATCATAAAGGCTCTGCTTTGTAATTTTTCAGTTGTACTAGATCTTCTGCTACAGAATGTATACAGCCTGCAGGCTGGAGCAAGGGAACAAGGCCATGGGGTCTCATGCATCTGAAGTGCAATACTAGCCGTAATTTTTTCTTTGTCTGAGATTAAGCAGTGTTTGACTTCTAGTTTAGCTGACTTTGAAATGAAGTATAGCATCAAAGCTTTGGCCTGTTTCTAGTGTCTCAAGTCCCACGCGCTCAAAAATGGAAAAGAATATACTTTCTTCCCCAGGGCTTTGCAGATAAAGGATATTTCCAAAAACAATGCATACAGAATTAGAAAATCAGGCAACAGCACCTCCTTTTTAACCAAGCAGCTGCTGTTAAAACTCAAGACAATGCACAATGTGCCATTAGTGCCATTGCTTCAGAAGTGCATGTTTAAGAGCAGCTTTACACTCCACATGTACCCTCTTGAAAAGAAAGCCCCATGCAAGCAATTCCTTATATATATATATATCTAAGTCTGCATTTCTTACTCTCCCACACTATAGGAACAAAACCTATTAATTTAAAGATCAGTTTTCTCCTGCTGGGTAGCCCTTATTTCACCAGGGCTGGGTGATATTCGGAAGTGGTTCAAGATGTTTGAGATGCAGAAAACATCCTGTTGTGTCCAGAAAAAGGCCTGTGTGTTTGCCTGATTTGAAAATTCATTGACTATTGATGAATCAGGATATCTTTAAGAACAAAAATCAATGCAGTATGCCACTAGAAGGCTAATCATCCAGTCCAGCCTTCCAAAGATGTACAGCAGGTTGTTTTCTAGGCTCAGTGGTTCATGAGAGTTGGAAGATAAAAATCACATTACTTTCACTAACATCCCCTCTGCTTGCATTGATTCACTGGTTCTGACCCAATTTAAGTGGCTGCTGCCTCCAAGTGATTTATGTTTGAAACAATGCCATGTTTCATCTGAAAATATATAGTCACAGCTTCTCAGCTGTATGAAACATTCACCTCCAACTCCAGCACTTTGTGGAAATACTGGCTCCAAAGCTAATTCAGGAATTTAAAGATATGGATGAGAATTGCTACAGTAGTACAATTTCCAAGGTCGCTGTTATTAACAATATTCAATTATTTCAGAAATGTTCTGTTAAGATTGTTAGGTTCTAACCAGACAGAGCAGCATATATGTAAAGAAGAGAAAATTGAAGAGCAGCAGATGAATAGGAAAATTAAACAGAAAGGAGAACACAATATCTGTGTTCTGTTGTTGGTAAGGCAGCAGGTGGGACTGGGAAAGAGCCTCTGCATCGCTGAGTTCAACTCCCTGTCATCACACTGCCATTCATCAACATCAGGATCAGACACATCCTCAGTGCATCTTCTCCCTCACCTAAACCTCATACCACAAAGCAATCTCTGAGATCATGCAAGACCACTACTGCAAAAGGCAAAAAGCCTCAAAAATTACACCATGGCATCACTTTAAAGAGAACATAAGAGAGGCACAGCACTGCCATTAGTGAAATGTCCCTAGAGAATTTCTAGCAGATGGGCCCAGCACCATGCCCTATAGGAAACAAAAAGCTGCTGAGCCTCTGCCAATCTGACATGAAGGAAAAATTTAACCCTCAAATAAATACCAAGACTGACAATTAGTTTGGCCCTGGGAATGTGAGCAAGATATTGCAGCCAGCAACCTGAGAGATTTGTCAGACTGTGGTCCTGACCCAGCTCTTGCTGTGGCCAATCCCATTACATGTCAGAGAAAGTGGATCACAGACCTTTCTCTGTGCCAATACCTGGAGGTAGCATTGCCAAATGTCCCCTACAACAAAGGATATCAGGAATAAGAAGCTCAAATTTTGTGGCATATATGAGATAGCACTTTCCCTCATTTGTCCTCTGCTTACCTGCTTCAGGTCAGACCTGAGAGTTCCTTCTCCCAGAAGCCTAGCAAGTGACTGGGAGATTTGTGCATCAGCCCCAAAAACCTGACTCAGTCACATGATCAATGCAGTGACTACTGTGCTGTCCCTACACCTGACCCAGTCCAGAAGGAGCTTACTCTCTCCTCTGTAGATCCTCTGCCTTGAGGCCTTCAATGTGTAAAACTGAAATAACAAACTTAATATCTGTGTTCACTTTCACTATTCTACCCAGACAGTTGACAACCCAAATTCATCCAAGCAGCCCATCCTCACAGTCACCCAAAAGCCAGCCTGAAGACCATCCATCTCAAAGGCTTTTCTCTTCTCCTACTGGCAGTACCCCTCCTCCAACAGGTCTAGCTCCAACTCCAGTCAAACTCTAGCCTTCAACAGCAGCAGAAAGGGCCAGAGTCACTTTCCATTTCCCTAAATTTGAAAATAAAAAAGTTTAAGACTCAAACACTCCAGCCCAATCTAGGCTACTTTCTGCTTCTTTAGCTGGTGGTGTTCAAACAAGGCCAAGAGAGATGAATTTGTTGGTCATAATTATAGATAAAGAGAAATAGGATCAGTGTACAAACAATCCATTTTCCAACTGCACCGGCAGTGAAATGCCAGTCCTCTTCAATAGAGCAAATATTTTCACTTGTAAGGAATAGTTCAAGCAAGTCTATCTTTGAATTAATTTCCAGACAAAAATAAAGTTGAAGTATACTCAAGTAACAGAACCGCAGGAAAGGATAATGCTGTAGAAGAGGGTGGTTTAATTATAAGGACTCTAGACATTTAAATTTTATCTCAAAAATATCAGTAATGAAAAGATACAATTTCATTTAACTTTGTTTGTTCAGTTCTGAATAATTTCACCATCCTATCTCCAACTAACTTGCTTAAATAAATATACCTGGTCTCAGTAGATTGTTTGCTTTACCAAATTCACCAAGTAAATTTACTGAGGAGGCTTAATGTGGCCATAGGGGAATCAGTAGCGTGTTATCCCATTGGGGAGCAGCATATAGCACCAGCAGGAGCTAAATACCATTTGCAAATTAATAAATCCCATAGCCCCAGTATGAGAGAGCCCAGTTCCACCAGTTCTGAGCTTCAAAGAGACACGTGTGTTTGATTTGGGGAAGGGGGAGAAAGGGGTAATCAATCTTGGATGGACAAAAGACCTGATGCAACGCTTTCTCAAGGACTTTTGTGACTGACTCTCCCTGGACAATGACTTGCACTCAGTAGGACCACAGAAAGGAATCTACATTGAAAAGTCTGCTAGATATACTGCCTTGTCATGAATGGAGATGAGAATCTTAGAAATACAACAGGAAAATAGGACTGAATAAGAAAGGAGTAAGTTGTAGACTGAAAGTGAAACTTTCCATTTTAATACACTCTGGAGGACTCGAATAAGTGCTTTCTAATTAGCTTGCATTTCACTTGATATATTTATGGCTGTCGCAGCACAAGTAGACCAATATACAGGGTTTTTTATTAAAGGGTCTCCAGAGAAAAGCATCCAAACCTGCCAACAACCATGTTTCAAAGGTTTAACCTCTCTAACCTTTATGGTTCAGTTAAAGTTCTTCCTTCACACGTGCCTAATACATCATTCTGCCAAGTGAACTGTAAGACTGACTTAGGAAATTGCCTTCTCTATATAACATGCAATTGCATTCCTTCTTATTTGCGGTAAATTTTATATTATTTTTTCATAAAACTTGCCTAATTATATAAAAATACAGTAACAGAAATGCCCAACCTAACCACTGACTTACAGAAAGCAGATGTAGCAAGCAGACACTGTGTTCATGACCAGAAGAACACTGTACATTGAGGCACGAGTGATCCACACAGCACCTAACCTGAGCAGGAGTGCCCTGCTGCAGCTTGACTTTCTGACCCGTGCTGTGCTGCACAGGTCCCTTTGCTGCAGGGTCAGCATGGGTGCTTGCTTGTAACAGAGGAGCCTGCAAGCAGCTTGGTACCAGCAATCACACCACCTGCATGTCCTTGCCTTTGTCTGAAGCTGTCTGAAACTTCTGGGAACAGCCTTTCTGTCTGACTGCACAAACAATGGAAAGAGTCTTGCTTTCAGAAAATCCTGGAAGAGCAGAAATTATCAAAAAAATAAAAGGTGGTGTAAACTTCTACAGGGATGGGATCTGGAGGCCTGTCTGAAGCTGCACAACGCAGCATCAGCAGCATCTGGAAGGACATAAGATTATCTATGCTGCCTGTCTTTCCCTATAACACTGATGCTAATAAATAGCAGTGCTTGTCAGAGTCTGAATGCCTTTCTTGCTAATAATAAAGCAGTGTCTGAGTCTGTACTCTTCTTTATCTACAGGACTGGTGTCATTGGTCCCATAATTTTTCTGTAATTAACAAGGTACTTAATTAGACTGGAAAAGCTGTATCTTGCTTGAATTTCTTTTTACTCATCAACTGAGAGAACCATCCAGTCTAACTTTCATGGTCCCAATTTTAGTGGCTTTTGTTTGCCCAGTACAGGTGGTTGAGACTTTCAATACTACCCTAACAAACTCTCTTTTTTTCCCCTTTTCTTAAGTTTTAGTGTAACTTGATTCTAGCAAAGAATTTTCAGGTCATCAACTTATATGTCACCAAACTCCTGGCCACTCAGCCCAGCATTTTCCTGACAGACCCTTGCTTAACCATCCATGTTCATCTTGTTTGCTCAAAAACTTTTTTAGCATTGACTAGCTACTAAGCGAATGAGTCAGCTATGTGTTTTACCCTCAGAGTGAACATTTTTCAGCCTATTTCTTTTCCTATTCTTCACTGAACTGGGATACAGTGATGTTAAGATATTTGTATCTGGCACTAATTAACAAGCACCACTCATCAGAGCTGCTAAATGTAATACTGGTTTTATCCTACAGAGGGATTCAGTGATTTTGTCTCATGTAGGCACTGTGCCTTCTTTCACAATTGTTCCTTCATTTTCCCCTGTGGAAGATCATCATCTTTTTTATCATTTGCTTTCAGCCAGAGATTCTCTAAGGGAATCCCTCAGCTATTTCCTCAGATGTCTCCCTTGTGTCTAGAAAGCACAATGGAGCATGATGTAGCAGTGCTGACTTGGAATCAGCTGAACAGAGCTCAGCTCTCGTCCTGAAGGCGCTCACTCACTTGGCTCTGCTGAGAAACAGCAATCATTCAATCCCAGCCAAAAGGCACAGGGATGCCACTTCTTTTTCTCCAACACCTAAAGTGTGCATTGTGTATTTTTTTTTTCCCAGAACTCATACTCTTTTTTTTGCTTGTACATCCATTTTGAGCAACTGTGTATGGAAACATGCTCTGAGTATTGTCATGATGCTAACTATTCTGAAACCTCTTTATATGTATTGGACACTTCTTTCTCCAAACTGAAATACTACTGTTTTCCTGATTTGTGTGGTGTGTTTTTTTTCTCTCTAAAAAGTGAAATATGCCCTTCTTCTCTTGCATGTGTCACAATGAACATCCTGAGACATCTGGCAAGAAAATTAGGAAAGTTCATTAACTTTGCTTCCACTGCTTATGTTCAAGCCAAGGTGAAATGAAAATCCTTACAAAGTACAATGGCAGCGGTTTGACCTGGCTGGAAGGACTGGTATCCATCAAAGCCACTCTGTCACTCCCCTCCTCAGTTGCACAGGGGAGAGAAAACACAAGAAAAGGCTCATGAGTTGAGATAAGGATGGCAAGAGATCACTTACTGATTACAGGGAAAACACACTCCATTTAGGGAAATTAGCTGAATTTATTACCCATCAAAATCAGAGTAAGATAATGAGAAGTAAAATATATCTTAAAAACAGCTTTCCTCCACCTGTCCCTCCTTTGCAGGCTGAATTTCATTCCTGATTCTCTACTTCCTCCTGCTCAGTGGTGCAAGGACATGGGAAATGGAGGTTACAGTCAGTTCATCACATGTTGTTTCTGTCACTGCCTCCTCCTCAGGGAAAGGAGTCCTTCTCCAGCTCCAGAATCCTCGACAAACTTCTCCAACACCAGTTCTTCCCACAGGCTGCAGTTCTGCATGAATTGGTCCAGCATGGGTCCCTTTCAAGGTGCAGTCCTTCAGGAACAGGCTACTCCAGTGTGGGTCTCCCACAGGGTCACAAGTTCTACCAGCAAACCTGCTCCAGTGCGGGCTCCTCTTCCTATGGAAGGGTCTGTCCCTGCCAGGAGGCTGTTCCACCACGGGTTTCCCACAGGGTCACAACATTCTTTTGGGCATCCACCTGCCCCAGCGTGGGTCTCCTCCATGCGCTGCAGGTGGATCTCTGCTTCCCCAGGGACCCCCACCAGCTGCAGAAGGACAGTCTGCCTCCACCACAGGCTGCAGGGGAACCCCAACTCTGGTGCTCGGAACACCTCCTCCCTCTCCTTCCTCACTGACATTGGTATCTGCAGAGACTTTTTTCCCACAGTCTCACTCCTCTCTTCTCTGTTTGCATTTACTTCTGGGCAATAACTTTGCAATAACTTCTGTGCTTCTGAAATAAGGTATCACAGAGGCATTGCCTCCATCACTGATTAGTTTGGCCATGGAGAGCAGTGGGTCCATTGCAGCTGGCTGGCATTGGGTCTGTTGGATATGGGGGAAGCTTCTGGCAGCTTGTCTCCAATGTCACCCCTGTAGCTCCTCAGGTCACAGTGTAGCCTGAGGGGAGGGGAGAATGTAACTAAAGTCAGCTTCTCTGAGCCTCTACACTCCCCTGCTACCAGAGCACTTGCCATGCAAATGCAATACAATAACCAAACAAAACACACACACACACAAAAATCAAAAGACAGCTTTGTTCAGTGGTCACTCAATAAAAAAGAAATTATAGTAGATGTATGGTATCTAGATAAGATAAAAATAATCCTTAGACTGTGGAAGAAAATCAATGTAATCAAAATGAGCATGCTCAGAATCCATATGTAATTAATATACCATTATTTGTACAGGGTAAATATTTTTCACTTAAACAAGAAGTTTCAGCATTTCATTGCAAGAACTGGGCAAAATCCAAATTGCTTATTGACAGGCTGCAGTAACTATGTACAAGCAAGAGATGAAAGATTTTTAGCTTGTCATTCATGATATAGCCTGAAAACATATAAATGAATCATTCTCAAATAAGCCCTATGCTGACTAAAGCAAAAAGGGCACTCTAGCTCCAATTTCCATAAAATCATTTTTAAGAGGTGCCTAGAACTTTTACCTTTGGCACTGGTTTAGTTCTTAATACTGGTACAGGAGGTCTCAGAGATTAAGGGTTGCTTCCTTGCAATATGGAATAATTGGGGAAGCATAAATATTAACTTTTTTAGGACAGAGAAAGGAAGAGAAATGGATTTCAGAAAAGATCATCTGTTTTGCAAATTGAAACAAGGATTGAAAAATTTTAATAAACTTAGGATCCTGGTAGCTAAAATTAAACATATCTGTTGGTACACAGTTTGGGAAATAACCTAGCAATTGAGGTTAAAACCCATTAATAGTTCTGGAAAAATTGGATGGATGAAACTGACATGAGAGACAAAAGCAGAGAGAGAAGCTGTGTGAGCACAGGGCAGCTGCAGGGTCCAGCTGCAGGGGGTGACATCTCCATGTGTGAGGGAATTGCTGGCTGAGGGGATTATGCTGCTGCTGCTGTCCTTTGGCTGTACAACATGACCAAGGAAAGGGAGTGCTCTTCGTATTGATGAGGCTGCACGATTTTATGCTACCCAAATCTTGCATGGCTGTGTGACTGAATGCAATAGCCAGTCACTTCCCTTTGGTTTTCCCTTTCCTGCCAAAAAACAGGCTGCACCCATCAATTGCCCCCTGGGTTGATACAGAAGGACCTCTAGTAATAGCTTGACCAAATAGTTTACTTTTTTTCTTCCTTAAAGTATAGAACACAGGGATTTACAACAGGGATCATACATGCTGTTGCATGTATGACTCTGGGTGATTGTGTACATACATACACACTTACATACACACACAGACTTCTCTATATTTTGATAGTGCTTTTACTACTGTAGTAAGGATGAATCAGAGACATGTTGAGTGCATTATGGATAGCATCTAATAAAATCTAGCCTTCCAGTCTTCCACTTTGCTGATTATGGTCTTCTAAATTGCACATTTGAGGTGAATTGCCTCAAAAGTACTGGAGTTCGGAGAAGAAAATGGGGGGGGGGAGAAAAAAAAAGAGTAATGTTCCATTAAAGCTGTTATCTCAAGTCTTGGAGTAATTTTATTTTTTGTAAAATGCTTCATTATAAGTCAGAAGCAATTTTCTACCCAGGTCACAGTAATAATGTTGATTGTCATTAACCATGCAATACGGAATTGTGTTTATTATGAAGTGCAATCCTGTAAATAACATGGGCATAGCTCGTGAATACTGTATACTTAATTGGGGTCTTGGCTGAAATATCCCCCAGCTGACAGTGAAAGATAGACAACATTATCCTAGATGTAACCCCACTGAAGTGATACACCACAAATATCTTACTCTCCCATGCATTTAAGGGAATTGGAAATAGTATCCTGAAAATGATCTAAACAATATGCAAGTCTTTCATGCTTTCAGACCTGTGTCATTGATTCTCATAATGGCCTTGGACTCCAAATAACTTTCACTGTATGCTCTAAAGCATTTCCAGCCTGAGTACTGTTATTAAAACGCCGAGAATTTCTTAAACTCATTTGCTCTTTTCCATATTGTTTTATATAGCTTAGGACATAAACACTTACATGCCCTGGTAAAGGAGAAAATTGGACAAGCTAGCATCATCCTGCAGCACAGAGTTTAAATTAAACAATATATATGGATAGTGTGCCTCGGAGACCTCTATTACCTCCTCAGAGGGGTCAAACAAGTACAGACACTGTTAAGAGTTACAGCAACAAGAAACCAAATGTATTTCCAACAAGTAAGGCAATAAAAGCATCTTTTATTAGCTATCTACAAATAATGTAAATTCCTACCTATGATCCAGTAGAGGGGGATTGTCTGCCAAGAACATAGAGTCATAGAATAGTTCAAGCTAGAAGTGCCCTCTGGAGGTCACCTAGTCCGTTTGCCTGCTCAAAGAAGGCATGGCTAGAACAGATAGTTCAGAACCCCATCAAGAGTTAGTTAAACATCTCCAAGGAATGAGAGTCTGTAATCTCTGAGGATGCCTTTTCCAGTGCCTGACCACCTTGACCCCCAGCCTCAAAATCAAGCTTTTCAAAGCCTCTGGGTGACCATGGCCTTTCTGTGCTACAGTGGTGGTTTGAAAGTCATCTTACACACAGTGGTCTCTACAAAACCAGAGAGATCTCCAGGGATGCAGTGAGTGGAGGTGGCTTAATCCTGCATCACCTGTCTCAGCAGTGCTTCAATGCTGCTGTAGCACTTTGAGGCTCCAGGGAACTGCTACAGTTTAGGTTAACAGAGACCTCTCCTGGGGAAGGCAAGTGCAGAACCACCATTGTTCACACATTGATTGTTTTTGCTAACAAAATTAAAAATATAAAAATGAAGCCAGATATTTGTAGTGGAGATTTTAAAAAAGAAAACTCCACTTTGCAACCTTCTCTATAGCATAAAAAACAACTGTCCAAGTTTTGGAACTAGCTTAATATTTACTTTTATGCAGTTCCTTAATGCCAAAATATAAACACAGGGTTTATAAATACAACATGTAAAATATAAATATCTAATTATGTTGAATATTTATATGGTACTTCTCATTCTCTAGATTTTCAGCTTGACTCTTTCACCTTCAATACATATAAACAAGTAAAACTTTAATAAAATGAACCGAAGTCCTAACCAATTGCTTCTGCTAAGGATGTGAGTTCATGGGCACTCATTTCCACGTAGGCATCGTGAAAACCTCAACAGTTATCACAGCCTTTGCTCTTGTGGTATACATTTCACCAGAAACATGCAGACACTGATCATTCAAGGACTGAGGGCTTGTGGAAGGGCTTCAAGAGACTTCACTCCCTTCTGCCTACAGCAAACCTATTGACTCAAAAAGTGCTTTTCACTAGCTGATGATAGCCAATCTTTGTATGGCTTCACATAGCAGCCTTTTTCCTCTTGGGCCTGGGTGCTGACAACAAAGTTCACTGATTCTGAAGAATAACTCAGCTCCTAGCACAAAGATTTGAACCTAGTTCTCTCTCCTGGTTACTCCTGAGACAGAATAATGTAGCATTCCAGTCCCAAACCCTCCTCTTCACAAGAGAACCTGGTGTGCAAATTGCAATACTGAGAGAAAGGAGCATCACCTTCTGCATTAGAAGGTGCCATCTCCTGGTGATCCCCTGCCAGGTATATACAGGACTTCCTGCCTCATCTGCAAATCTCTATTTCATCTCTTTGCAGGAAAAAAAAAAAAAAGAAAAAAAAAGAAAACAAAAGAGAGAATGAGAGAAGCTACAACCGCAGAATAAGATCATTTCACTGAATTCCACCCTGGCAGAAACCCATCCTGAGAGATCTCAGACTCTCCCTGCTTCCACACTTGGCTTCAGGCAGACCTCTCTCCACTGTGTATGCCACAAGGTCACTTTTCTGCCCAGGTGGCTTTTACCCTGGGATGTCCCACTGCAGCTGCTCCCTTTGATACCTTCCTTTCCTACCTCTGGAGGCTCACAAGGCCCCAGGAAGGAGCAGGTTATGGAGGCTTCCACTTAGAAGCACAATGAGCCCTTTTCATCCTACTGTTCCTGCAGGATAATGTTCCTCCCTTACGCTCTGCTTTTTGGCACAAGTGAACATCTGGACCTTTTCTGCAAGCAACATTTTCCTGAAAACAAGAGCAACTTCTCTTGCACTGATCTAGTGGCCAAATGGGACAGCTAAAATGTGACATGGCAACATCTTCTGGTGAAAAGAAGTGCTACAGGCACTAAATTTAAAGCTGTGTTTTAGTTGCCTGAGCCATCAGATTGTGTTTAACAGCAACAGTGATATTTATGGTAGACAGGAGGTTTTGGAGCAGATACTGTTGTAGCAGAACAATTTGCATGTGGTACTGTGTGAATGAATACAAAGTCTAAATTCAGTTCTGCACCAGTCAAAAGAGTGGATCCAGACTAAAGGCCATTACTATTGAGACCACTGTCTCCCTGGCTGTCCTTGGAAATGTTCAGCAAGAGCCTGGACTCACCCTATGCAGTATGACTTCTCTGCTATGTTAGCTACCCAGTATTTCATTTATGACTTTTCCTTCTCCAGTCTCTTCCTCTTTCATGGAACAATGGAATAGTTTGGGTTGAGAGGACCTTTAAAGGTCCTCTAGTTAAAGCTCCCTGCAACGAGCAGGGACAGCTTCAACCAGATCAGGCTGCTGATATTTGGTAAGTATAAACTAAATACCGACACTCTTACTTATATTTATCATCACAGCTTTGCTCCTCTATAAACAGGTGGCCACCATGTGGTTCTCAAATACAACAATCTGGCATTTTGTTGAAGATTAATATAGTTATTTCTGTGAACTGTTCTCTGTGAGACTTCTGTGGTGCTAGGGAGGTCCTGTATGTCAAATGTTCTACTTGTAGCACAGCCCATATGCATCACAAACAGAACCAAACCCATCCACCCATTAAGATCTAGCCAATAATTAAATATTTAGTAGCACCAAGTTAAATTTGGCTAAATAATATTTTGTACCCTTCCAGAAATAGAAAGTAAAATTGAGATCTTCAGGAAATCAAGAAGTAAATGTGAAGCCCTAAATTTAATAACTCATCCAGACACCTCTTTCATAGGTGGAACATAAGAGGAACAGATGGAACACTAGAAAAACAGAGGCCCCAATTCTTTATTTAGTTACATCAATAAATTACATTAGCTTCCTTCAAGCAGCACAATGCTGTCATAAAACCGGCATAATATTGGCTGATTTGACAAAAATCATTAATTCCAAGTAAACATTCCATGGAAACATTTTTTTTTACCTGGGTAAACGCTACTAAGCTTTGCTCACTGTTGACCACAAATGCGATTTTACCTCTAGAATTACAAATTTGCCCAGTTGAGCCCCAGCTTGCAATGACCAGCAAACTGGCTATGAAGCTTCCTTCCCTCAAAGCCACAGGCTGCCATAGGAGATCCTGCCAAGCTCGCATTATCTCCCTGTGTAATTACAGCTTTTTAGTTCAGTGGGGTGTGATTAGCTCAAGCTGTAACTCATTAAGTGCACTATAATTACAGTGCACTCAGCTTCACAGTTGGTTTTGACCTAGAAAGGGTGTGTTCCTGGGGTTATTTTAACAATCTGTCGGCAGTGCTTATGGCGCTACCAGGCTTTGCAAGGAAAACATCTGAAATTCGACAGGCACTTGACGGTCTCGTTAGTGGCTGCCAGTGTTAAACGTGTCTGGATATTTCTGATCATTCTGCATGTTGGTCTCACTCATGTGTCTTTACCTAACATATCAAGATTATCTCTTCTTTCAGCAACAGATGCCCAGTGGAAACAAAAAAGGTTTCGCTTTTTTAACCATGAGATTGTTAATTTCTGAATAGAATAATCAAAACTATAAATATGCAGTAAGTGCTGGAATTATAAAAGGCAGTAAAAATTACAAGCTGTGCACAGGAGAAATCTCATTTTATAATGAGGATTTGTATTTTAGTGCAATGAGGGCAGCAGACACTTAATGACCAGTCTGAAAATAAATAAACACAGTTTCCACAAAAATCTTTCATGACCATTTACCATTATAGATTTGTATTAAAAAACAATATTATAGCCACCTTCAAAAGATTGTCCTCCAGTTTTTGCATTTCTTCTTAACATTTTATTTGAATTAATGTTGCTAGGTATCATTGCATCAATTTAACCACACCCATGAAGAAAAGCTGCCAATTCATTTCCATTATGGTGGTGGCCTGGTGACACAAAACCTTACCTGACAGTCACATCAAATATTCTCTTTTTTTTTTTTTTTCTGTGTTAAAAAGAGTCTTCCTGAAAAATCTTTCTTCTCTTTCAGTAGGTGTTGCTTTCACCAGTTATTTCTGGACATATAAATGCTGATAAACTGCTTCTGCAAGACCAGAATTGCTTTTCACCTATTAAGAATCAAGAACTGATCACACTAACTATAGAGTAAAGAGAAAATTAAATTGGACTTTTCTTTGATCAGTAGGGAAGGAGAATTTTCCATTCAAAAAAAGTATGGAGGATAGGCCAATGTTTTTAAATCACATATAATTAAGCACAATGGCCTGCAATATTGTGGCAGTTTTGTATTACCTTCTCTTGGAATTTTATAGCTCCAGGTGGCAGAAAGGGGTGCAGAAAAGCAGCACTGGTATAAACATGACTGAGAATAGCCTGTAGCATAATAGATAGACTTGTTGCAGAAAACAAACTTTTCAGCTTTGATTCTATGAAAAACACCTCCGCTCTGCAAGAAATTCTGTTCCCATCAGGGAAGCATAGTGGAAGAGCTCAGCAAAGCGGCTGCCAAAGATGTAGCAGGTGGATTTTTCTCAAGAGCAGGTTAACTTTGCTCTTTCATGTGCAAGACTGAGCTCTCTGAATTGCTCTGAAGTTCCACTGGCACTTAGGCCTCACTGTTCTGGTCTTTGAACTCAAAGGGCTGCAAGGCAGCCCCAGCCAAAGCCTGCAGAAACGTTCCTCCTCTCGGCATGGTGAAGGTGTCCCAGCAGATTAGCAGAGCACTGCTTGTGGCAGGCAACGTCTGTGTGAACAATGGATTACAAAGCCAAGGCACTGCGCTTTCTTACGCAGAGAAATGGAAAGAAAACTATCAGTCAGGCCTGCTGAGGGAATCTGAGAGAGATGAAACCCAAGCACCTTCATGAACTCCTTTTCTTTAGGCTCTGCATGCAAGTGCATGTTGTACGGCCTCCATGGCTTAACAATGCTGGTTAAAAGCAAGGGGAAGATCATGAAATCCTCCTGAAGTGACATTGTTACAGGTGGGCACTGTGGAAAAGGGGTTCATTTACCATCCCCTACAAACTCAGTGCTACTCTTTACACATCACAAGGTTTTTCTTACACATCCCAATGTGTTGTGCAATTCTAATAAAAGCTTCTGCTGCTCTAGCCCAGGATAGTTGGGATTTGAGGAAGTTTTCCCAAGGTCTTGTCTGGTTAAATGTGCATTTTATTAAAAGTCCAAGTCTGCTACTGTTTGCCATGCTGAGAGATGTTGTGGGCAGTCAGGGCAAGGTCTTGTGTCCTAAAAAACTAGGCAATGGAAATTTTATAGGTTGACAGACTTGATTGAAAGTTTCTTTTTGTCCTCTCTTCATTTTCCCCCTGTCACTTTTCTAAGACATTATTTAACAAATTCAGTTTCTAACTGGTTATAAAAGCAGTTACTTCTTCATGAGACATTGCCCAGCTGATTTTATTACTAGAGGTCCTGCTAAAATAAATAAATTATTTTTATAATTTAGAAAAGGAGTGTTTCCTTCCAAGCAGAGGGTAGAACATATGCCATGAGCTAATTACTAAAATAACAATGTGCACTAATACAGATGGATTCACCTCTTAAGCACCTCCAGGGATTGTGACTCCAGCACCTTCCGGGGTAACCCGTTCCAATGCCTGACCACTCTAACAGTAAACATTTTTTTCTATTATCTATCATGATAATGAGAGCAAAGAAGTTAAGAAAAAAGAGAAGATAATACAGTCTGCCTGTTAAAGTTGGGCCAGCATACAGCAAAGAAGATTTCCAAGGCAGGGAATCCAGACAGCAACATGAACCTGCAGCCCAATGAAAAGTGAACTTGATTTGATTTGCCTTTCTCTCCTCACCAAGCTATGTGCAAGCTCTTCCTTGTCCCAAAAATATAAAATTTCCCGCTCTGCTGTGCCCTTCTAAAAGGCAGAGTGAGGAGGGAGGGCACCCAAAAGTCAGACTAGGTGGCTAAGAGAAAAAGTGAGTTCATCCTGGCATTAGGAGAGAGCTGAATTCAGGAACATCCCCTGAACTATGCTGTGTTCATGGCTGTGTTTCCCTCGGCCCATCTGATCAGCAGACAAGCTTGTTTTCATCCTGTTCCTGACTCACCACACAGAAAGAAGTTGCTAGCTTCCATGTATGGATTTTAGGATCTGGCTCCAGCACTGTAGTTTTGTGCATCCAAACCAGTAAGAAGTAGCACATCAAAGAGGACACACTGTTTAGTTACTGGGGTATCAGGGGCCATTTCCATAGCCTATTGTCATCTGCCAAAAGTGACACTGCATCCAGGCCCTCTTAACATACAGCAGCCACTGACAGCCACTCTTGCTTGCCTGAGAGCAGAGAGTCATCTCAGATATTCCTGGTCTGTTCTATTTCCCCCACATTTCTGTTCCTTTACGTGAATATATCCATATTGCACTTGTAAGGGAGGCAACAGCTTAGCACATCTGCTCTCATGCTTTTTCCTTTTTCTTTGTCTCTTCTGAAATACATAACAGCTCCTTATCCTGCTTGAACTGACTGGAATAATGAGGAGTCTTATTCAACATCTTGGCTGTTCTCTGCCTTATGTTTCACTTCATTATGAGTGGAAAGGGCCAAATTACTAGTATAAATTCCCTCCAGTAGCTGGTCTAACTATCCATACTTTCAGCCAGTGCTACTTTAATTGGACCAATTACATTCTTCTCATTTGCTTTTCCTTGCCAGTATCAGTGTCTCCGTGCCTGACAGCTTCTTAGTTTCCACTAATATATATCCCTACCCAACAGTTCTGACCCAAAGGTACCCTCTCCTTCAGAAGAATTCAAACATCTTCATTACATTACTGGAACCACTCTCTGGCTTCCTTCTCTGTGAAATGTAGTCAGACTCTTTCCCCACCACACAGAGGAGAGAGTGTGCCCAAGGGACACACTTCTCTTGCTCTGCTTTGGGAAGTGCAGCTTCCTATGGGACACTGCAGACACACATTCCCCACCCCTCAACTGAGAATCACAAATGTAAGGCAAAGAAAAGAATAAAAAGTACAGGTTCTTTTGTTAGACTACAGTTTGAAGAGTCTTCTAATTTGCCCTTCACTCTCTAAATCCTTGATCTGTCTGGAAACACAAAAAAAAAAACCCAGAAAGGGTTAAAAGTTACTGAGAGAGACTCTTTTGTAGGGCATAATCAATTTTTCATTGATTTTCTGTACGTACATTACACTTTCTCATGCATATCAGTTTTACTCATGTCTCTGTAGGTTGAAATGAACATACATTGCTCCTTATCTCTGCCAGGAGGGTAGCAGCTATCCATCAGTGTCACATCAGGTTATTGGTCTGGTTTTTTCCCACCCAAACTTGTGCCCTGTGGAGGTATCCTTTTGAAAGACATGGCCATTCTTAACTGGCTGCTTCTCGCAGACAATTGCTGGTTTAGGAAGAATTCTTCTTTACAGGGATGCATGCCTCTTGCTTACTTTTCTAAGGTATTACTTTTTTGGTACTCCTTGGAAACCTATGGAAGTTAATCAGGAAATTTGCATATGCAGACTTGAAAAGAGACTAAGGGGAACTCTCTGTTTAGAGAGCAGTATAACTACATCATCCAGTGGATGATTTAAACTGGTTTATGTGGTGTTAGGTTCATGGTTGATGCCATAATTTATGCAAGATATTTAGTGCCAAGTGGAAATATACACTCATAATAAAAACTAAATGAATAAGCACTTTTTAAAATAAAAACAAAACCAATAACGATAACAACTAAGAAGAAAAGCATTTTCACATAATTCTGCAGACTGAAATGAGATTTTGATTACAGGGTGATGGGCTAGACAGGGATGACTAGCATTATTAAACACATACAGCTTCCTTTACTTGAGTAATTTAGTATTGGTTTCCAGTCAAGGAGAAAATATTAGTAGAAGATGATGCTGGATATGTAATTTTTTAAAGTCCAGAAAGGTCATTCAGGGATCTGCTGAGAACACTGCACTGCTCTTTACTGAACTAGATAACACACACAAATTCTAGTCCCATCTGTACCAGACATCCAGAGATTAATACAGGACTGCAATATTGTAGCAGTCATCATAAAGCCTTTCCTCCAAAGATACAAGAGCTTCAGAGTCATTAGTGAACGAGACCATACGGTATTCCACTGAAAAAAGCCTTGCAAAGATGAAACACAGCAGCAGCAGCAAAAAGGACTCACAGAGTTTCTGCTTGCTTTGAGAGGTGTGGTGGAGCTGTGTGTGTCTGTTTGTGGTTTCTTACAGAGGCTTTTACCAGCAGCAAGCACAACGTAATGGCTGCAGAAGGAGGCGCTGTACACAACAGGAACGGGAAACCTCACTCTATTACGGAGAGCTCTGCCCATCCCTGTTTTCCTCAACCCCAGGCAATGTGCTCCCTAACTCCTGAAGGACGCATACGTGGCCTGAGAGCTGGGCCTGTCACAAGGAACAAAGTCTCACTCCTGATGTCCACAAGCAGTGCAGAAAAATAATCCTACACAGAAGTTAACAATATAAACAGTATCTTTTTGGCAACTCAGTAGCAAAACTAGAAACAGAATCTCATTTTTCCACCTTTCATTTACATAGGCACAATTAATTTACATGTTTACTACAAAGGAAACATATATTTGAGAATGCCAAGGCCTCAGTACTGATCTCTCTCTGGTGGAGTCAATGGATGGGCAGCAGGGATGAAATTCAATCTAATTCATGGTGCAAGAGATGCCTAATGACAGCTATTTGCTAAGGAGTCCATTTTCACTTTTCTCTTTGTTCTTTTTTTATCCTCCTCTCCCATTTCTGCAGTTAATCCTGTTCAGTCTTTCTGCAGGAGCTCTACAGAAGAAAAATAATGAAGTTACCAGTATGCTGTTAATTACACACTCTCTCTCTATTAATTGTGCCAGGAACACTCAGAAGTGAAGGTAGAATTTTTATGATTTTGTTGATGACCAAACATTACCATTTCCTCTAAATTGTCAATGGTATAAAATAAACCACAGACATCACAATGCTTCAACAATTGGTGTAGGATGCTGGAGTGCCAGCTCTTCTAGAAAGAACAATTGATTGAGATATGTATGTGGTAAAGTCCTGTAGATGCACAGGAAGTTGCTGTTTCTGGTTTTGAAGCTGTTCTGTAAAGCTTGACGACAGCTCTTGTCATCTTCATTTTGTTTTCCATCATAAAATATGATGGATAAACATATTTTACATTACTTTCCTTTTCTCTTCCCTCTGCCCCCTCAGTATCCAAATGTTTCAAGCAATATCTTTGCAGGTCTGTTTTATTGCTAGTCCCTCTTCTCTTTCTTGTCTCCTGTACTTCCTAATTTCCATTACTAGTTAATTATTGTGGATCTTGTTTCCATCATATTTAGAAATAGATTGTTGGTCTTTCATGCTTTCACATGTTTCACAGTGTGGTTTCTTTTGCTTAGGAGAAACTAATTTTTCTTGAATCCCTGACTCCTTTCTCAAAGCATGTGAAACAGCCAAATCCCTTATCCAGTTTTATACAGGTTCTAGCATTTGTCCTCTTCCAAAAACTTCCTTCTCCAGTCTTCTTTCTAGGCACCTTGCCCCTTTTCACCGCTCTACTCCACCTCCCCATCACTCCCTGCTGTACTCCAGTTCTTGACCTGTTGCTGCCAGGATTGATGCAGTAGAAGGAGACCTGAAAATCCCAAACAGGCCAGCTCTTTGCTCTCAGCTGTGTTGTCAAGGACCACAAAGTCTTCATCAGCCAGAAGCAGCATCTGCAAGGCTCTTACTCTCTACATCTTAGCTTGGGCAAGAACTGTGCTTACTGCAGATCAGATTTCTTGGGAAAAGGGGTACCAAACTGTGACAAGTCTTTCTGGAGTTGACAATAACTGAGCTACCAGAGTGCTTTATAACCTTTTCAAAAATGTCTGTTGTCAGGGGACAAGAAAATAGCAAATATCTGACATGAGGCCATTCCCCTGCCAGATATCAACTTCTATCTGTAAAGCAGGAAGGCGGCTGAGAGCTTCTCTCAATATGGAGAAGCACTGACTCATGCCAAGGAGTCAAGTTGTAGCATTCTATATTTTCAGCTTCTTTAGTAATTTTTTGTGTTTCACAAGTGAAGCTGCCAGGATGGGGAAACTTCTTGTGCGACCAGCAAGGTGGCAGCAGAGGGGCCTCCATGCCTTGCTGGTGCTGGTGGCTGCTCTTCTGAAGTTCAGCTAATGAAAGGGTTCCTTCCAGTGAAGTACCTCCAGTGGGAGACTGGAATGTTAGTGGTTAATGACTCAAAGCAATCAGCCATCGGCAGAGGCTGCAGGGTGCTTTGCTGGGGCTGGTTTGCACCCTCCAGCAGAGAAGAAGCAGGATCCATCAACAAGAACCTGAGTTACCCTCACCTTCAGGGGCTGGTCATAACCCCTTCTAACCTGGATGTTCACATTACCCCAAAGAGGCTCTGAAGATCACCATGAAGGGTCAGATCATTACCCAACACGACAGTGAATCAAATTAGGTTGGTGACATTCACCGCTGCATCGCTGCAGCACGGGGTTCACAATAGCTCCCTACCAAACCACTTTCAGTTCTGCCGTCTTAAGAGTTTTGTTCTGCTCTACTCTGTTCTTGCTTTTTCACCTTTCTGGCCTCTGGAACTGTGGATGGGTGTCTCCCTATCCATTTATCTCTTTCCTTCCTATCATTAGACTTACTCAGCCACTAACTCGCTCATAAAGAATCTTTCTGCTTCAAAGATATGGTTCCTAATGCCATCCCATCATTTCAACACAATCATGTAATATCCCAATTCCTGCAGTCATTTACAGATAAAAGTAGCATTAGGAAATAATGGTTTGGCTGTTTATTGATGCACCATAGTACCTAGGGAAAAATGAGTACTGCAGTACTGCTTTCTGTGAATCACCAGTAATTTCTCTATGAAATGTGGATATGTGAATGTAGCTGTGTGTGAGAAGGAAGGATGGAGACATTCTCCAGTCTTCCTTCCATGTGGCTGATATAGAACTTACAAGGTGAAGAACCAAGGAAGGAAGAGCCTATATGGAAACCATGAACTACCAAAGTGCACGCACAGCTGAAAGATTAATAAATTCTAGGACTCCGTCCCAGGCCTGAGGTAAGATCACTAAATCAATAGATATTATTTCTTTTTTTGCATATTATTCCCAAGTCACTCCCTCTACTAGCTCTGAGAGCTTCTTCCCTTCTCCAGTATTATCTCATCTCCCAAAGCACCAGAAACTATCTACCTCCACTCCCCTCTGCACTGTGCAGAGGTCAGCTGTGCTTGTGGTTTTAGGTCTGAGCAGCTGAGGGGATAACTGGACATCTTGCAGATAGTTATGCCCAGAAGACACAGCAAATCTGCCTTCACCCTTCCTCCTTCTCCTTATTCCCAGATCTCAGGGCAGTAAATTGCTCTTGATTTGCTGCCTCAGCTAGTTTGGCCAGCAAGTACAGCAAAGTGGAATCAAGGCTCTGCCCTCTGCCTGGCCACTCATGGTGAGGAGAATCATATGAACAGCTCTGAACATTCAGGTGTCAGGTCCCAGCAGCACCCTTAAGGTTCTAGGTGAGCTTCTCAATTCCCAGGACTACTGCATGGCTTTGGCCACAGTCTAATTCTGAGTCTAACCCTAATCTGCAGGGCTCTGAAGCTGTTAATTCCTGATGCTTGGCTGCCAGCTCCCAGCAGCACCAGCACACAACAGAAGGCTGTCACTGTCAGTGAGAGCAGCAAAATCTTCTGGGGCATGTTAGTGCTGCTGATAGGTGGGAAGGCAACAGATGGAAAATAGGTTTAAAGGCTCTGGGGACATCCATGATGCTCCGGGGATTGCAGATGGCTGGGAATGAACACAGTAAAAGCTGCAGCAAAATTATTCAGGGTCTCTTACTGTCCTAGAGCTGAAGGAGCAATGTGGCCTCCTTGTAAACAATGCCTGTGACAGATGGTTGAATATCTATCTATTCAGAGGTTGCTAATAGAAGTATTGTGGCAAACCTTGAATTCTGCTAATCCACTTTCTAAACCTGCACAAAAGGTACACAGTGAGGTTAACTCAGAAGCCAAACAGCATAAATAAAACCTACATATCTGGAGACATGAATTAGTACTTCCTTACCCTTATTTAATGTGGCTCATTAGAAGAACAAGAAATATATGACAGCTGATATTTTAAGTGACATTCTGTCTGCTCCACTGACCTTGATTTTGAATAGAATGGATGAATAAATACAGAGCCACACTGCATTCAATCCTCTCCTTCCACCTTCTCTAAGAGAGGGGAAAAAGTTCTTGAATCCTCATCTATTTAAAATGCTGCTCGTATTAAGAGAGCACAGGCAGAAGAATTAACTTTCATTGTAGGGTTTCACAGTTGGGCTACAATCTGAGGAAGACAGAAGCTGGTAGCAGAGCAGGGAGGAGCACTCTGCCCATCAATTCTAATGAATTAACTTGAAGAATAAGACATTAGATGAGAAATGGGCCAGAATTGGACTCTGAAAAAGATTATTTAACCACATATTTCTGTAGCTGAAAAACATGCTATTTATTTATCATAAAAAAGTCAAGCAACACAACAGAAAACAATTTTGGCACAAGCTGAATGAGTACCTGATAACTAGTTGCTGTTCCCAGTGTAAGTAAACCCTTCCTAGTCGGGCTATTAAAAGTTTCTAATCCCTCAAACAACGATTTCAACAACAAAACAAGAATTAATTGCTATTGTTAAAAAACCTAAAATGCAGTTTTTGCTAGAAGATGGGATCTCAGGAGCTATTTCAAAGTTTAGCTGAAAGGATGTATTCAGATCAAGAGTTCATGCTTACAGTCCACCTTCCTAGTCATCATTCTAACTCTTCTCTGTTGTACCTGAGCACCTAATAAAGACAAATTCATCCAAAGAATATAACCTTATCTCTCGAGGGCATTGCACCAAATTTTCAGGTAGAAAGTTGTAAAACTCACTGATGAGTGACTTGCCAAAAAATGTACAGAGAATAAGGTGTTGATGCCTAGAGTGAAAACCCTGCTGCCTTACCCAGCAGCTGCTTTACCACTTAGTGCTGAATAAGGACTTAAAAAACATCTGTAGCAAAATACTATTTTCTCACATTATTGAAAGAAATTACTGGAGTAAGTAGCACAGCAAAGTATCATAGGAGTAGCCACATGATGTCATATCAAAGGTCTATCTAGCCCAGTATCCTACCTTCATCAGTGGCTGAAAATAGATGTTGAGAGCTGTCACAAAAGCTGGAATATCCTTCTACTGCCCTTCTACTCAGCTACATTTGCTTGCCTGAACTTCCTCAACTGCATGTCAAAGCTCTGTGGGCTTTCATATGTATTGGGGATAAGGTATGACAATTCAGCTGTAGAGTAAATCTGAGCTACATGGACTATTGCTAGCTGTGCTGCCAGGTGACTTCCACATCTCTTCCATCAGAAGAGATTATTTACTTTGTTATCTCCTGAACTCTTAACTCCACCAGATTTTTCAGGGATCTGCAAGTCAGAAAAGGCTGGATGTGGCTTCTTGAGAGATCAGGTTTTGGGCGATTCAACTTGCTGTTGCCTGTTTGTAGCTGAGAAAATTCTGCCATCAGCTGGAGAGAAGAAAATCCACTCCGGCTCCTGCAGCTGTAAATATTCCTCTTCCTGCATCTCATGTTCTCGTCTCGTTGTTTCAGTACTTTTTTTCTTTTTAAAGTTTAAGACGGTTTAATTATCTTGTGTGCACAAAAATTTGTCTAAGTCATTTGTGTGCGTATTAACATAAAATGCAATATTAACAACTGTAAATATTCTGTAAATAAATTTATTACTTCTTGAGGTATGAGGTGACTTCATCTAGTACATTTCTGAAAAGTGGGGTTTTCATGCTGACTAGAACAGAATAAAAGCAAATTAACTCAATAGTAGCACTCCAATCCAGTACTCCTTGCTTATCACTTTGCAATTTCCCACTAGCTTATTCCTAGGAAGCAAGACCAGCAATCCTACCTGTGCCTTTGTCTGGGAACAGAAATGCCTTTAGTCAGCTCTTCAAATCCTGGTCAGTGTTGCAGATGAACCGAGCCACTTGAGCACAGCACTTGTCACAGCAGATGCTCTTCACACTTTAAAGGCCATCTGAGACTGGAAACAAGGAGAAGCCTCTCAACTCCATAACCCACTGTGAGGTTTGAAACTATTTTTTCTTAAAGTACACAATAAATGCAATGCTGACCCATGCCCACCCCTGTCCCTTGCAGCCACAGGAATGCTGTGCAGGACTAACATGGGCTGGCTGTGTTGGGGGACAAGATATCTCACCAAGAATCCATTTCTTTGGATCCTCTTCACAGCCAGCCTTCTTCCAGCTTCCAAACCAGTACACAACCAGTACACAACAGTGCCCATTACATATTTAAAGCATATAAAAGTTTCTCCTTGTTCATCTTGCCAGCCTGGTATCTGTTTCAACACAGTTCAAGTTGTCTGAAGGGTGAACACGTTACGGTGACAGTCCTGTCTATGTGAGTGCATTCAATGGCAGACCCTGATTGAAGAAGACAGGAGGCTGGCATATTTGCCATCCCTGCCACATGGTGTTTGTACTCTCCCATAACTCTGCAAGTCACAGGTTTAAAAAATACTATTTTATTCTTTCTGCCATGTGTAAAGCAAGAAAACCAAAAGCAATGTGACTCCTATTTCGAACATGGTTATTCTGCTTTAGTCATCTGCAGTAACACCATCAAAACAAGCAGAATTATTTACAGCCTAATATATAGCTGTCTGCATTACAAAACAGTAAAACAAAAATGAGCACATGAAAACCCAGGAAGGTAGCTGAACTATCTTTGATCTCATATATTATTTCTCTCCTCAAGTACACAAATGATAGCAGTAGGTTTCACTCTGCATTCTGTGCATCTTATACCTAGAATAATAACACAGAATCATGTAAAAGGACATTTATCTAACAATCCAAAATCCTTTCTTTGAAAAGGTGAAAATCCATCCAGTCCACTGCTTGTTCCTTCTTGAGCAGCTGAAAAAAAAAAAGAAAAAAGAAAAGAAAAGAAAAAAGAAAAGAAAAGAAAAGAAAAGAAAAGAAAAGAAAAGAAAAGAAAAGAAAAGAAAAGAAAAGAAAAGAAAAGAAAAGAAAAGAAAAGAAAAGAAAAGAAAAGAAAAGAAAAGAAAAGAAAAGAAAAGAAAAGAAAAGAAAAGAAAAGAAAAGAAAAGAAAAGAAAAGAAAAGAAAAGAAAAGAAAAGAAAAGAAAAGAAAAGAAAAGAAAAGAAAAGAAAAGAAAAGAAAAGAAAAGAAAAGAAAAGAAAAGAAAAGAAAAGAAAAGAAAAGAAAAGAAAAGAAAAGAAAAGAAAAGAAAAGAAAAGAAAAGAAAAGAAAAGAAAAGAAAAGAAAAGAAAAGAAAAGAAAAGAAAAGAAAAGAAAAGAAAAGAAAAGAAAAGAAAAGAAAAGAAAAGAAAAGAAAAGAAAAGAAAAGAAAAGAAAAGAAAAGAAAAGAAAAGAAAAGAAAAGAAAAGAAAAGAAAAGAAAAGAAAAGAAAAGAAAAGAAAAGAAAAGAAAAGAAAAGAAAAGAAAAGAAAAGAAAAGAAAAGAAAAGAAAAGAAAAGAAAAGAAAAGAAAAGAAAAGAAAAGAAAAGAAAAGAAAAGAAAAGAAAAGAAAAGAAAAGAAAAGAAAAGAAAAGAAAAGAGAAAAAAGAAAAAAATGTATTCTGTAGTGTATCCAAAGATGGAATAATCTAACTCTGGCAGATCATTGAGTTCTAGGGAATTTTCTGCGAAATGGAAGTCAAGCATGTGCTGGCAGGGAATGAGAGCTCTGGGAGACTTTATTACAAAGTTACAGCCTAGAGTAAGATGTGCCTCCACTGATTTCTATTCCATGCATTTGCAGCAATCCAGCAGTTACCACAAAACTTCTGCCTGACTAAAATGCATTGGGCATTAGGCAGGATATTTTCCTTTTCATAAGATACTGATGCAGATTAGAATTTCTTTTCTTTGTTTAACTAGGTAAGAATATAATGCTGGAGAGGCTTTACATTTTAATGGGAATAGGTTCTTCTGATCTAAAGACACATACAGAATTGAAAAAAAAATGCTAGTAAAATAACTTGCACCAAAATTAGTCCCTTGGTGTGCCTAAGGTATTCTAAACAACAACATAGAAGATTTTTCTCAGAGAATATTGGAAAGAAATATTGTAAATAATTTAAAACGTATATATTCAAGAAAATGCAGGAAAGATGTGAAACTAAAAACTGGAAGAAGCAGAACAGCTAATTCTTATGATGTTTAAGTGAGGACAGAAAATCCACACTAGAATCTTGCTTGCAGACACATCTATATTACTCCAGGTAAATTATGACTTAAATTGGTTTATCTGATGTGACACCCCTATACAGACACAGATTTTATCAGCTATTTGTTTGGATCATTAACTTGATAAAAATCTACATAAACCAACTTAGGGCAATATACATATTGTCCTGCACTGGTATAATTAAACAATTTCTAAAAATATCTTTGAATTCTGTATGTGGACAAGACTTGAAATATATTACTGGGTAGTGCTCAAAACAGAAAACATTTCTTTCCAGGAACTCATTGCTAATGTTTCCATCACTCTGGAAACCAAGGTTAGAGAAAAATGCATTCTCTCTCATAGGCTTGAGTGAAATGACTAAGCACATCCTTGTTTTATAGCTGTTTGATCACTCTTGCTCCTTAGACACCTATGAACTTCAACACCACTCAGGTTTATGCATGCAGGGCCACACATCCCCAAAAACTGGGTTTGGAAGAACACTGGTGTCTGAGAAATGCAGTCAGAGCCAGGAAGTGAGCAAGAGAAGGGTGCCTTTGCTGGCTTTGGACACATCCTGGCCATCCCTCACCCAGTACAATCACTCTGAATCAGGACTGCTGCCTGAGCACAGCCCAGGGAACGTACCTGCACTGGGGATAAGCAGCAAGTAAACAAAAGGTGCCTTCTGAGATCAGAACAGGGATAATTTTAAAGGTAACAGATGCTAGTAAAACATTCAGACACTGAGAATGTTAATTCCATTTCCGAATCAGGTTAAGAAGGTCACCATCATGAAAAATTTGTAAATATTTTTAATTAGGAAAAAACGCCTGCACTCACCAGTAGATACGAGACTTCTCACCTGAGCCCTCCCTTACCAAATAGGGAGTTTAGAGTCCCCGTCTCCCACAGCCACTCAGTTCAGTCATGCTCCAGCTACAGATGTCTTCCTCTCACCTATGAGTTCTTTTCCTCACAAACCCTAAGGGTTTCTGTTCACTGTATTTTTTTTCTATAGCCTTTTCTCTCTCAGACTGCATCCTCCCACATTGATTGCCTTTCTGTAGCTGAGACAATTTTGAATACTCTCCTTATCTGGTGTCTTGCTCCCTCATTCACCCTCTCAAGTAAAAACTTCCTTGAACAAAACTCAATGTAGAGCACAACTAATCTGCTTTTAATGGGATTTATTACAAACATGATTGTAGAAATCCATGCCAAAGCCCCAAATACTTAACAAGCATTGTGAAAATAGCTTCCTATTGCCAGCAACAGAGTAAGAAGCTGTGAATCCTTTTTTCCTGACTGTTTGTTATTTATAGTAAGCAGGCAAGCACAGAGGTGACTGCAAGTGACTCCAGGCCAAGCAGAATGATGGTGAGATCTGCCGGGATATGAACCTGTCATCACTCTCTCTCGCTGTAAAACAGAAAAACAGGGAATGAGGATTTCCTGCCTGATACCCCAGGCTTTTTCTCTACCTCAATGAAAGTACAAAATGAAGCAGGCATTTCTTCCTGCAACAGTGTGCTAGCAAAATGATGAGGCATTGGTGCTCCTGCGAATTGAAAGTCTTGTGCTTTTTGGCAAACTCCTTGTTGTTTGAGATGAATTTCCCTGCCATCTCCTGATGAGTTAAAATGCCCAAGGCGCTGAAAGAAATAGCAGGCAGATGGTGCTAGTGATTTATGCATTGTCGGGCACAGGGGATAAGTGAGAGTGCTTACAGGAGCCATCTGCAGCTTCATACACTGATCCTGCAGCCCATTCATTCTATTTGGGCTTGACACCAGCAAGAGCAGCCTTCAGTACACTGTGAACTGTAGGGGAAGTGTACTGACATCAGTTCTAATGAAGATTTTGAGCTCCCTGGGAAGAGTAGTTTACCTCAGCCTTTCTGAAGCAGGAAGCTTCTACTGAAGGACCCCAAGGCATCACTGCCAGACATAACAGCCTTTTTAGGGTAAAGTTTTCCTCTGTTTGAGAAACAGCCATAAATCTTGAGATGCTTGTTCTTTGGAACTTGGGTGAAACCCCTCGACTTTCTACTTCAATATTTCAATCTATGAAAAGAAAGAGGATACTTTACTTAGCTCTTGGAGATATTGTGAAGATATTTCTATAATATTATATTGTTATTAATATGCAAATGCACTCTACAGTGAAATACAACGCATTTTGCTTCTGAAAGGCCACCAGCCCATGTTTTGGGACATACAAGGCATGTGTTTCAAAACTGGTTTTCTTATGCACAGTAGAGATGAGTCCAAATTGTAGTAATTCACACAAGACACACTGCTCCAAAACACTTGGCTTAGTTGTTTAGACTTGGAGTTCAGGGTCAGGTCTATCTACTTAACCAGACACTGACCATGAAGGAGAAATACCATGGCTTCAGAGAAGAGTAAAATCCTGGCCCCATGGAATTTAATCAGAAGTTTGACCAGGCTCCTATTTTAGCACTTCAGGATGGAAAGATTGACAACATCTTTTTGCTATCCCTCAGCCCCTGGCTTGTGGATCTGGGTAAGCAATATCAAGTTTGGGACTTAAACCAGCAAGAGGACTATTGGAGTGTGTCCCTACAGCTCTGGAAAACTACAGGCTGGAAAACACTGAAACAAACGTGGAAATATATCAGAAAGACAATTTGTCCCATAATTCAAACACAAAGGGAGGGCCCAGAGATAAAGCACACCTTCATTAATGCAGACAAATATTCTTGAAAAATTCTGAGTAAGCTGGGACAGTCCTGACATTGGGGAAATGAGGAAATACAAACATTGTGGCATAAAGGCATTGTGGCATTAAGATACCAACTTAGCAAGGGGAAAAAATATCCCACACCAAACCCTGAATAACACCCTAAGAATATACTTTTGGCAAAAATATTTCTGAGACTGCCCTTCACCTAAGGTCTCTGCAAATACAGGAATAGAAGGAAAAAGCTTTGTGCCTCTGAGGCTTTAGATTAAGATTGCTTAAGAAGGCAAGGCATTTTCACAACCCATCACCATCCTCACAGGCTGGTATCACAACAAATGTTTGCAGCAGTACACGATTTGCAGAGATAGAAAAAACAGGATATGTGAGAACTTTCTCTCTTTTTCAAGAAAAAAACTTAGACTTCTGAGGACAAAAATAACTTAGCTACCACTTGACTGCATTATTGTTCACAAGTGTTTGCACTAGCAGGGATGGAGTACCTGGAAGTATTTTGCCTTGTTTTTGGTTTTGACCACATAGGGCCACATTGCAGTTAGGTTTAGTACGAGGCAGTCTCTCCCCATCATCAATAGGCTGATGGCTGCTTTTAGTAGACACAAAAATTGTACCTGATGGAAGACAGGGGAGGGTATTTAGGTGCAAAAACATGCAATTGCACCTAGATTTGGTTTGGATTTAGTCAGTATCATTTTAGAATTTTTCAGTTTAAAATTGTTTAAAAACAACATTTTCTTTCTAGAATTTTTTGCATGTATATGAATAGTGGCATTAACAATTCTATGGCCTGTCTAGCCATTTTTGCAGTACCAGAGAAAACCATGGATTTACCAGAAAGAAAAGGTGTTTAAGACCTCTGTTACAGCTGGGGATGCCACGTAAAATGTTGGGGAGATGCAGCCCCATGGAGGGCTGAAGGGAAGGAGTGAGAAGTGAATCACACAATCAAACACTATCTCCCCCCAGGAGACTCTGCATGACCTGCAGTGAAACAGGAGACTAGGATGGAAGCAGGAGAGTGTTTGGCCAAAGCAGAGCCTGAGGAAGGAAAGGTGTTTCTTAAAGTGTTAATTATGTTCTCTTTTTTCCATCCAATACCTGAATCAGGGATCAGTCGCTGGAGCTACCTGGGAGTAAATAAAGCAAAAATTCTCTGAGTTGAGAGCCTTTCACCTGAAACAGGATGAAGAGCAAAAAATCCCCAAACTCAGTTATCCCTCCCCTCCTTGGAATTCCAGGAAATTCAAAATTGCCTCCCCCCACCTTTTTATTAATCCTGGCAATGGGCTGGTTTCTCAGAGGCTCAGAGGCTGGGTACCTACCAGCAGTTACCCTCTCATCTCCCACTTGCACAGCCACCCCACTGTCCCACTGCACCTCAAGCTCTCTCTTCTCATCTCATTTGCTTTCAGGTCTCAAGTCCACATTTCTTCTCCTGTTCATGTTCGTATGCCTCCCTCTGCTGGTTTGTTTTTTTATTCTGGACTTCACGGTTGTATCATTTGTGTGAAGTACAGCAGTTCAGAACACATTCTCCCAACAAGCAGCGCTTCTCTGAGGGAAAAAGGGGAAGGAGCAGGTGGTTTGAGTCATATTCAGAGTTATGCTGTAATGATCCTTTACAGAATCCTACCCATGGAGGCAGGATTGAATTCAGAATCACTACAATTTGTTAGAAGTAATCATCTAGGTTTAGACTCAGCCATTTTTAGTTATGAGAAGAATTATTTAATGGAGCTATTTGCCAAGTTAAAAGTTTCATGAAAAAAAATCAGACCTTGAAACTATGTTTTCCAGTTTTCAGGATGCAATGAGCTTGAATCCACACTAATTCCCACTGGTGAAGCTCATTAGGAAGAGGTAGATTAATTTCTGTAGTATGAAAGTACCACAGTGCAGCATCAGGCCAGAAATGCACACTGGAGAATCATGTAATAAAGTGTCCAATTGCAGTGGGGTTTTTACACTCATATGTGTTCATGGTTATTGAAGAAAACTTACATGTGTGAATGCTTTCCTTCAGCAAATAAAAGCTGTAGACTGGCTGGACTTCATGAACTTTCACATTTATTTCAATAAAGTACATGGAATTAAAGATACTATTCCATTACCTTTTACCATTTTCTAAAACCCACAGGAGCCATTATCAACTTTCCCATTTCTCAAAACAGAAAATTAAAATTCAATATACATTATATTCTTACTTTGCAGATGCTGTATGTAGACTGTATCCTTGTACTTACTAAGGTATTACTAAATTTAAAATATAACACATTGACTTTGTCCCATTCAGAAAATTCTTTGAGTAGAGAAAAGGAGGGTAATTCCACATGATTTGTTCTGCTTTATTAATGCCAGCTGTTGCTCATTACCTCATTATCTTCTGGGAGTTACACATAGATGATTTATGCTGGGCTATTTCTGGGAAGGGAAAAGGGGCTAAGTGTATTTTCCTTGGTTGTTTTCTTCTCCCTTTCCATCCTTTCAAAGGTGGCCACTGTGATTTCCATTTCACATATTTCCCTCATTTCCCTCATCCTTGTTAATGTATATTGTCTTCTGCAAATGAATAAAGGGCTCAGGACTCAGGCTGCTGCTCACGGACAAGTTTCATGACAGCTGTGCACACACAAAACCTGAGGGGAAAAGACAGCTCAGATATTCCATAATACAGAAATGCAGAGCCATCTAGGCAACTTCCAACTAGATTTGCAGACAGCAAGGCTACAAGCAGAGAGGAATGACAAGAAGTTTCCTGTAGCTGGGGCAATGGTGAGCATACACATCGTATTTCATTTGTGATGTTTACGTCTATAAACACAGCTCTCAGCATATCAAGATCAGCCTGTCGAGGACCAGATGTGAGACACTGGCCTCTTATTTTAAGAAGATAAGAAAAACATGGTGAAGGATGCAAAACAGAAAATACTTGAAAACACACAGGGTTTGTTACTTTTACATAGCTTTCTCTGTATTGGGCTTTCTTACGATATAAACAAAGGGTCAGGTAACACAGGAGCTGTGTGGTACAAGAGCTGAAAGGGAGAAAATTGCTTGAGTTGCCTTTCCCTGATTAGAAAATGTTTCATCATCTTCTGACAGGCTGGAGACCATGTAATCACAACACAGAGGTGGATGCAGTCTTGATTCAATTGCCCTACTGCTAAATAAAATCCAAACAAGACTCTGAGAGATGTCTGCGCTTTACACTGAATTAATGAATGCTTGTCTGTGAGACAAAATCAAATGTGACAGTACACTGTCTTTGACAAAATCCCCCAAGCACTGACTATTTAACTACCCTGAATGGTGAATATATGTTTTGTTTTCAGTAATGATGTGCTGGAGACCAAGCATTTACAAGCTAACTGAACATAGCTATCTGCCAAAAAAACAAAGGAACTGAGACATGACCAACACTACTTAAGGTTAAGATGAGGCCTGGAAATAGAATATGTTTTGTGGACTATGCATTAAAGACATACAATAGAAAGACATAAAGGGTATGAATCATTCACACATTAAGGGTATGAATCAAGCTGGCAGTCAGGGTCAGGAGGGAGGCTTACAGAGAGACAGCATCGACTAAGGACCCACTGCAGCTGTTGCTTCAGCTGAGGCGTCAGTCTCAACAGCTAGTCACAGTGGGACCATATTGGTACATGTCGTGGTCCAGCTGAATGGGCTTGCATAGCCAGCAATCCAAAATATCTTCCTCCCTGAGGAAAGGGAGGGCCTGGACCCACTCTGAATTAAATGAACTTTCTTTTTCCAAATTTAGGCTATAGAATGGTATTGCATCCGATATAGAAAAGAGCTATTGAAAAAAGAAAATAAGGGTGCAAGAATCATCCCAGGGAACAATAAGGGTCACAAAAGGAAACAGAAGAGAGCCTTGATAAAGAGTCTGTTATGGAGGGACCAACAGATATTGCCCACTGACTTGACAGGAGAACAGAAAGAAGCCTCACAGCTATGGAGATCCCTTCCTCCTCCATAAGTAGGCTCTGTCCTTTTGAGTACACTTTAAATATATTTATTCCATTCTGTAACTAAGGAAAACACAACATATCAACAAGAAATTCCGGTAAAGAAGGTTCAGCCTGGAGCACACTGATCTTAATGTGTGTATGTCTTCCTTCCTTCCTAAAAAAATTTGGTAAAGGAATTGTGCCAGTGGGTTATCCCCAGCTAGCATCTTGGCCCCATGCAGCTGCTCACTCCACACCCCACACCCCACACCATGGGATGGGGAGACAATACAAAAGGTGAAAATGAGAAAACTTGTGGGTTGAGATAAAGAGATTTTAACAGGGAAAACAAAAGGCACGCATATAAGCAAAGTGAACTAAGGAATTCCTTCACTGCTTCCCAGCAGCAGGCAGAAAGAACTGACATTGAGTACAATGTGAATGTTTTACATCCTTCACGTTCACCATTTAGTGCAAGAGCTGATGCATTACTGTTTTCCATTTCTTCACAATACCAAAACTCATACAAAGGGTTCTGAGAAAACTGACTGCAAAGCTGTGTAAGCCAAGTGGCAGGTGAAACAGGTGCATTAGGTCTCCTTGCTGGAAGAACTCCCTCTCAACAAGATTATTGGATTAAAATCCTACTGATACAGCTAAATATAATCCTATCAAGCTCTGTTCACTGTACAGGAGGAATGTGAAGCTCTCTACATGAAAGTTGGAGGCTAAAAACAGACACATGGGGGGAAGGAGCTTCTCCAAGACAGAAGAGGAGCTGATACAGCAGATATTTAAAGAGGACTTGTCAGACAAGAGCATACTGAAAACTGCAGAAATGACAAACCAGATCAGGGCTAAGAATACTTGAACTGGTGATGCAAAAGAATAAAAATATGTGAGTACTTGAAAAATGCCTGAGTTGAATTAAAAATCCTGTAACATTATGTCCTAAATAACTAAATATAATGCAGAAAATCAGGACTGACATGTCTCATAGAGACAAGCCTAGATCTAAAGGAAGGAGGAACATTCTGCAGTGCCAAGGCCTGTGACAGAATGAGTAGTTCTGCATCTAATAAAATAAAAATGTGATCTAGCAGTGGAAAACTAAGTTTGACTTCTTTTATGTTAGCCCCATGAATGACTGGGGTAAATGATGGATTGCTGCAGCAAAAGTAATTTCCTAAGGATAGTATTCATAACTGTGAAGAAATTGAAGACTGAGAATTACTGTACTGTAAATAAGAAATACTTCAAATACCTGCCATACAGCTTTTAGAATCAAAGTGGAAATATTTTCATCTCATTTTTCATTAGCATAAACGTGCTGACTTTAAATTAGAGACTCAAATCATTAGCAATGGCAGTGGTTTTAAAGCTTCAAAATATTTGTTCTAAACCAATTGTGCAATACCAAACTCAACGATAAAAAGGCTACTACTAAACATTGTTTCCTACCATGTACTATGTCCTTACCACCCAATAATAATCCTTTCTAATTTTAATTAAAATTCTAATTTCATTAATGTCAGAATGCAGATAATTGCTCCAAAACACCAAGCCATGCAGTGAGGCCACAAGACCTCAGAGGCCACAGAGCTGATGGCTCTATCAGCAGCAGTAAGGCTCTCCCACAAAGGAGGGACCCAAAACTGAGCTTCTTTCCAGCAGAACAGGCTAAAACCAACCCAAGTGAGCATTTATCTATGAAGATTTTTGCTTCTCTTCCAAAACCCTGCTGCTTTTTAATTAAAACCAAGTTTTATTAATTAGAATGAAGGTCCCAATTTTAACTTTCACTAAAAAGGATTTTTTAAAGCTGAGAACTAAAGCCTCTGTTCTCTTTGACAGATGTTGGAAGCTGAAACTTCCAGGAAGAGCAAGGAAGACAGCTTCTCTGAAAACATAAAACTGCTGTATTTTTCCTCTTAATACTTTAACACAGTACTTCTAGGGTTTTTTTCTGGTTTTGTTAATTTTCCCCATGTTGTCAGAGTTCTCTACACCTGTAGATGTACCAAGAAACTACTATCCACTTCAGAAAAGCCAAAAAATAAAGTGAGTGTGTGCAGAAGTCTCCCTTGCCAGGACTGCAGAATTCTCACTTTACTTCAGACTCTACTCTTGCTTTCAGTCTTTGTTTTCCTTTACCAGTAAAGCCCCATGTGGTGTGTGTTAACACTAGATGATAAGACAATACTCAGCAGGACTACAATGAATGCCCTCTAGCGACTCTGCAAGCAGGTTATCGAAGAACAATGCAAATTTTCTTATCTTCTTTTTGAACAGAGGTTGTTTGTGTTCCTACAGCATCTACCAGCCCTAATCATGTGCATATCATAATCAAAGACATGCACAACCACAAAGCAAAACACTCTGCCTTTTTGTTGTTCACCTTCAGCTCTGAA
Source organism: Irena cyanogastra (assembly GCA_013397155.1). Lineage (NCBI taxonomy): Eukaryota > Metazoa > Chordata > Aves > Passeriformes > Irenidae > Irena > Irena cyanogastra. The sequence goes on along the minus strand of VWZV01015433.1, from coordinate 1,314,816 downwards.
GCATTTTTATCTTGTTTCCTGGGAACAGATGCACTTGGGAACGAACCTTGAGATGGTGGCACTGCCAGAAGCTCCCACACTCCAGGTGGAACTTGTTCTTCCTGTGGCTCAGCTTCATGTCTAGCACACAGCTCTTCTATCACCATTTCACCCTCCTTTCACAAGAGCTGAGTCAGAAAGGAGCAGCTGTGGGTAGCTGAGGTGAAAAGCTTCCTTCAATATATTATTGCAAATTTTATCCTGTAAGGGAAAAAGGGACCAGATGAACTCTTTGTGGTCCTGAGTGCACTAATAAGGCTTAATGGCTCTAAGCAGCCTCATCTGCAGCTTCTACTTATACCCACAGGCCCAAGAGCTCTATTTAAGCACAACCCTGGGCCCTTACTCCTTATGTGAGCTGTGTTAGAAGAGAATCAAGTCTGTGAGATAGTAAGTCTTGATCCAGGCTTCAACCTCTGGCCTGCCTTCCTGGCTTGGCATCAGCCTGGTCTCGTTGCCTTGGTGGTTGCTGGACCTCATCTTAAACAAAACTAAAGGAATTTTGCTCCTGGCTTCACCTCACATCTCTCTCTTCATTGTGATATTGCCTTATGATCTGGACTTCTGTCTGACCGTGGCTGTCTCTAGGTCTGTCTGGCTCAACTGATGGTGAGCGTGGGTCCTGGATGGTGAGGTACCTGCCCTGACAGGTATGTTACCTGTTTTGGCTCCCCACTCACCTTTCCCTTAGGGAACAGTCCTGTCCTTGCCATTCCCTGGATTCAACCCTCAAACATCAGATCCTTCTCTAAGTTACTTGAATCCCTGCTATTTTAAATGGGTTGGAAATATGCCCTAATTAAAAGCCTATATCAAAATGGAAAGCAGCTTCTCCCCTTTCATGGAGCAGTTTTCACATCCTTTTTCTGACCCTCATATTAACAAGATTGGTAGTTCTGGTGTTTCTATGGGAAAAAATAGATAATTCTTTTATTCTGCTAGCTGTGGGCTTCCTGTTTGTTTATTCCTGGCCACAGATGTATACAGTGCAGGCAAATGCTTTCCCTAGTCCTGAGCATCCAGCTCTGGCATCTCCAGGTGGGTTGAGATCTGGACCTGCTAAAAAAGTCCAGAGAAAGGCCATGAAGAGGATCAGAGGCATGGAGCACATCTCTTATGAGGGTGTGAGAGCTGGGGCCGTTCAGCATGGAGAAGAGAAGGCTCAGGAGACCTCATGGCACCTTCCAGCACCTAAAGGGGACCAACAAGAAAGCAGGGAAGAGACTTTTTACAAGAGTGTGTAGTGATAGGATAAAGGGGAATAGATTTAAACTGAATGAGGGCAGGATCTGACTAGATATAAGGAAGAAATCCCTTACAATTAAGGGTGGTAAAAGGCTGGAACAGGTTGTCCAGAGAGGTGGCTGATGTCTCATCCCTGTACGCATTCAAGACCACGTTGGATGGGGCTGTGAGCAAGCTGGTCTAGGTGGAAGTACCCCTGCACTTGGCAGGGAGTTTGGGCTAGATGACCTTTAAAGGTCCCTTCCAACCCAAAGCATCCATGACTCTGTATTTGTGGTGGTAGTTAAGTATTTTCTCCACCTGACAATCCTAAGGAGTGAGGTGCAAACTCCCACTACTCATCAGTTCTCTGAGTTCTCAGATCTGAAGCTGTGATACTTCAAGGGCATTTCACCCCCATTTTCCCTGTAAGAGATTTAATGAAAAATACCTGAGGCATAATTCAGCATTGTGCAAGCCATGAAAGCATCAGCATGCCTCTGATTCAGTGTAAGCCCTGTGAGGAGAGGCCTGAGCTCTCCATAAACTCTTGCTACTCTGCCAGCCTCCCACTTCTGTCTCAGACAAGAATAGAAGAACTCCATAAAGCTAGGAAAGCACTCTGATGAATACGTAACAAGAGTTTACCAGTGCCCTCCAGGAGCAGCAAAAAGCATCGTGTGGATTCACCTGGCATGCTCACTCAGCTGCACACAACAGCCTGGTATCACATACTTTGTGTCTCTGAAACTGTGACCCCTCCACAGGTGTTTAGCATGGAACACGTGGAGTTCTTGAAGAAGTTTCTTGAAGAACTCTATGTTTTTTATGGAGCTCTCAAAGTGCTAAAGTGTGAAATATGGTGTCCTTGAAAATCGCTTTTTTTTGACATTGCTCTGTCACAAGGCAAGGCATAAATGAGTCATGAATTGCACACAGGCACAGGACTGCTTCCCAAAGCTAGACTCAGTCTGTTCTGTAGACTGCAACCACCCTTGTGAATCAAAGCTTTACAGTAAGAAAGGTTGGGTAAGTAGCTCTTGTCAGAGTGAATTATCTCATTCCAGAGCCCTCCTTTGGGAAGAAGTATTGTTTAATTATAAAAAGCTTTGTACAAAGAAACTTCAATTTTGTTTTTCATCATTAGATATGTTCTCTGTGTTATTCAACATCTTATACCTCGCTGCTGAGAAGACAAAGCAATTTTCCACAGCCAGGAATACATACACATCTTTCTACAGAAGCCTTAAAAAGTACTGAGGAAAGAATAGTCAGCCTTTTAATTAACTCTGATTCCAAGGAACAGAATGAAAAGATTGTGAGTGGAACATTAGCCCAAGATAATGGACTCCTAGTCACACTGCTACATAATTGAGATACAGCAGATGATTTTATGAAAATTGGACGGAGCAAGAAGATTTATTTTTGGAGTTAGAAACATTAATCCTCTGTCAACTTTTCTGTGTCATTCATTGGGGGTCAGTGCTGAAGGTGCCAGCTATCTTCTGAAGGTACTGACAGTACTCTCCCTTGAAGTACGTGAAGATGCTCTGCATTTGGCAGCTGTTTTCAGCACTGTCAACGGGCAGGTGATGACAACGTGAGGTACATGCTGATGTTACTTGAAATACAGTAATATATGTAAGCTGCTCATGGCGGTTCTTATTACCGAGGATGTGTTGAAAAGCGCCAGGCGAAGAGGAGGCTCAGGGATAGCATTATTGCTGTCTCCAACCCTCTGAAAGGAGGATGTAGCCAGCTGAGGGGCAGTCCCTCCTCCCAGGCAGCCAGCAACAAGACAAAAGGACACAGCCATAGGCTGCAGCAGGAAAGGTTTAAATTGGACATTAAACCTTCCGTCCTCCGTGGAGGTGTTTAAGAAAAGACTGGATGTGGCACTTAGTGCCATGGTCTAATTGACAAGGTGGCGTTGGGTCATAGGCTGGATTCGATTATCTCAGAGGTCTTTTCCAAACTAATTGATTCTGAGAAGCCACATTTTCAGGTGATTAAAAAAAAAAAAAAAGCAATGCGGGGTTCCGGGTCGTGATGTTCATCTGAGACCACGTCTTGCAGTTTTTCGGGCATGCTTCAGACCGCATTTTATTTCCACTGTTACTACTTTTCCGCTGCCTAAGCTACCCCGTAACACCACGCTGGCTGGTGTTACAGCGCTGGCCTGCCACCCGAGCCCCAACTTTCCCCGCATTCTGCGCAGCTCGCGGTTCCCAGCGGCAGGGCCAGCGCCGCTCGGCAGAGCGGGGATTTCTCTCGGCGGCTACCGAACGTCTCTCGGACATTCCCGGGCCCCGTCCCGGGGCCGCGGACATTCCCGGGCCCCATCCCGGGGCTGAGGCGGCTCCCGCCNGAGGGCGGCGGCGGCTCCGGGCAGCGCCGCAGCGACCGCGGCTGCGGACGGGAGGCGGGGGGCGTGTGCCGCGGTGCCGCCCGGGTCCTTGCCGGGTCTCTGCCGGGGCCGCCCTGCCGTGCGTGCCGCCTGCCCGCGGCTGCCGGGCGGGAGGGGGTTCCTTGTAGCCCCCGAGTCTCCGGTAGCGCCGGGCCCGGTGGGTGTTGCTCGGCGCCGGGAGGGCTCGGCACCGGCCGGGCTGGGTCCCACGGGCGAGGCTGAGCGGGCTGCGGCAGCTCGGTGCGGTGTGGGGCCTCCAGCACGGCCCCGCGGAGCCGGGCACCGCGGCCGGGGGCTCCGGAGCCCGGGCCGGCTGTTGCCGATGCCGTGCGCGCACCCCGGGCCCTCCCGCCCACAAGGCGCCGTTGAAACCAGTCGCGTTAAATGCAGTTGAAGTGTAGCTCCTGTGACTGCCGGTAACCTCCTTCCCTCGCACTGGGAGAATAATCTCGGGCTGTAGCCGTGCCTCGGGGAGCGAAACCTAGTTACTGTCCCCAGTCCCGTGGCGCTGCCAGCCGCGCTTCTGCATCTCTATTAGCAGGCCTTGCAAATGGCTCGCTTCCTAAAGAGCCTGGGCTCCCAGGGCGTTTTGCTCAACGAACGCGCTGGTCGTTCAGATGAGGTTCACACGGTTGCTTGAAATAGCAGTGTACACAAATTGTGTGTTATAGCAGTGGGCTGTAGAATTCTCCTCCGGAGGGGAGGAAAGCCATCAATTCAGTGTGTCCCCGAAGATGTTTCTACTGTGTTTTGTGCTACCACTGTCAAAAACAGAGTTCTTGGGACTGAGCTCAGGGTACCTTTTAAAAAGAGGCAACTTTCATAACTTCAATCATTTCAACTTAATCATAGGAAATATAAATTTAATTGACCTGTTAAGTGTTAGTGCAATCAGAGCCCTGCTAGTGCTCGTTAATTATCAACCTCAGTTTTGAAGTTTGGAAAAGACAGGAGTTAGTACTGCGTTATTAGTCCACAGTGAGCATAACGGGCAGCAACAGAACTGTGTAAAAAGCAGTGCTTCCCACTTGTCTTTGGCAGGTCCCTTGAGTGAGAGTTTAGAGTTGATACAGTTCTGGTTTTCAGTGATGCGGAAAATGTGAGAATAGAAGAACATAGTTGCATTGTTGGCTATCAAGTAACTGTAGAAGGGACTGGTGAAATATTCTGTGTGCTGTTTTGTTTTCAAATTCCCTGCAAACTTCTGAGGTGATTTGTTGTTTTAGTCAAAACTCCTGAGCTTTGAAGTAATTTGTTTTGTGATTATACGACTTTCCAAAACCTGGCCATAGACCCCTCCTTTCCAGATGCTGATTTGATGTGTCTACTTCAGAATTGAAACTAGTTGGGGAAAAAAAGAGATGTGTGATTGTGGTCACTTGTGGACCCTTTGGCTCCTCTTTATTATTTTTTATTGTAGAGCTGTGAAGATCTTAGAATCATTTAGTTTGGAAAAGACTCTAAAAATCATGTTGTAAGTAAACCAAATATTTTGAGGCTGATGTAGCTTAGACCTAGCAATACATAATTCTTTTTCTACTTCAATCGTGAGTCAGGATTTTAAACACGCTGCTTTGTCAAATTAGTTAAAAAATGACCTTTTAGTAAAGGTCTGTCCAGCTCATATCTCTGCTGCTGTAAACCCCCAGAGTACCTCAAACTCTGTTCTATAAATGCTTGTTGGTGTTTGTTAACTTTTACAATATAAGGAGGAATTTTCTGATGTTGCAGAAAACAATGTTGAACTTGTACACTTTTTATGGGGAACTGAACTGGGACAGAAAGTCAGACTTCTGTGGTCCTGTTCTTCTAATAGTGCTTGCTGCATTATCTCAAGTTTTGCTCCAAAGAGAAATAAAATGCAGAAAGGAAAGGAAAATGATTTAGGGGGAAGAGAAGTTTGTTGAAGATGGCTCATTTTTAGATTGCCTGTTCTTAGATTCTGTTGATGTGATCGAGAAGGGTCTGAGGTGATGCAGCACTTACCCATTTTCTTTTGTCTGGTCTGCTGTTACACTTACAGATAAATGGCTGTGCAACTACCTAGTAAAGAAACTATGCGTACTTTGTATTCTGTGAAGTTGTGTTCCAGCCTCCTCTCCATCCAGTAAATCTTTGCATAGAACACTCAGCCAAGTTTTAATGAACTGTGTTGAGTCAGTTATTAGGGCTTTCATCTCTTCACTGATTACTGTTTTACCACCTGCTTCCCCACTGCATTTCCCACAAAGTCTGTTTCCTGAAGCATGCAGGAGAGTTTTCTAAGGGCCTCTTCTCCCTTCCTGTGCTGTGTAATTCCTCTTGCTTTAGGCTGTCTGTCAGATAACTTATCTCTTAGTCTCTTGGTCTTCTGCTTCAGAACAGAAAATAAATTTGTTGGAGAATTTACATAATGTCATATACTTGAAACTTCCTAATGGGCAAAACAATGTCATTTGTTTTAGTTCTGTTAGTTTCTTTTTAATGAACATGCATCAAACTCTACATTACTCAAATTTATAATTAAACACAGAAGAACAATTTTTATTGTTCAACAAAACTTAGAATTGTGTAGGAAAACAAAAAAGGATCTTCAGTGAAGAAATAGTGATAGCTGTAGAAAACAGCATAGTCTTATTCCCAACAAGTGTGGGTTTTTCTCCAGTCTTTGCAATGTAATTAAAGTAGTATAAACACAGAAGTTGCTGATCCTCTTCTCTGAACTGTAAAGTGAGCATTTTGGTCAGATAAATTGTGTTTCATTATAGACTATGCTGTTAGCGAAGATCGCGCTCCTACGGCAGACGCACAGTTGGGAAGCGGAGGAGCAGGAGCAGAAAGCTTTTTGAGGGAGGTATTTGTGCAGTCACTGTTTTCACAGCAAGAGTGAAGCAGCGTAGTTCATTTGCTAGGCTGTTGTGGTGAATTGGTGTGGAAGTTAAAAATACTGCTTCTAAGTGTGAAATGATTCTGTAGATGATTTCCTGAGTGAACTGCAGTTACTGTTTAGCTTGCTTTTTCCCCCCCTCTCAGTATTCTGATGTGATCATAGTGATGTTGAATTAGTTAATCTTTTCTGGTTTGTTAGACAGCAGTTACAGTTATCTTCTATTAGAACAGCTGGTTGATGGTAATATAGTTCAGAAATAAATATTGTTTAAGACAGAAGAAATGATGGGCACAGTCTTGGTCGTTTGTTTTGTTTAAAAAAAAAACCCAGGCCAACAAAAAGCCCGACAGCAACAAAAAATGTTTTTCCCTACGCCTTTGATTCATTTTAGAGGACTGTCTCTGAATTTTGCATGAGTGATTCTTTCACTTGTCTTTTGGGTAAAGTTGATGTCCTCTGTGATTAGCTTCAGCTGATAAATAATTCCCTTCCTTTCCTCTGCTGCCTACACCTCTCCCACTAATACAGAGTGGAGAATCATGCTCAGTTTAAAGCTGGAACAATGTGAAGGGCTTTGTAAGGCTCTTGCTTCTCTTGAGAATGCGTGAACAAATATTGAGACAGGTGTGACTTGCACAAGTTCTCTAGGTATTAGAAGGTCTAGTAACCAGAAATTAGAAAAAAGGAGTTATTGACTTTGAAAAATACTTTATGGTATTGATGACTAGTAGAGGAGATATATTGTTGCTGCCTTGTGGACTAATTTAGACCCTGGGCTTAAAGAATTGGCATTGTTTTGGGGATGTTTTTATAAATTAGCTTCTGATGAAGGAGGTAGTTTCTCTGCCTAAGAAACTCTTATCAGTTTGGATGCAGTAGAAGGAGCTCTGTGTAGCTTTATCTTAAAACATCTGCTTGTCCAGCTTGTGGGAACAGCAAATTACATGCTTTTCTGGTGATTTGTCTCATTTTGGTAATTTCAGCCCATGGTGGAGCTTGATGTTGTGAGGACTGACATTGGCTTTTAAAAGGAAGGCCTATATAGAGTGTTGAATTCTATAAATGCAGCAAGTGAAGTTTGGGAAACAGTGCTCATAATAGGCTACTGATTAGTAGCAGATATGCTAAAAGTGTTTTATTCAGAGTAAGTGGTTCTGGATTGTACACAGTTGAAATCTGGAGCAGTATTTTGCTATATTTGTTATAAAACAGTGTTTAATCCCATCTGTACTCCACAAGAAGGAAATCTGTTGCAGATGTAACGTGTATGGTAGCATAAGAAGCTTCTTGAGAACAGCTAAAACTGTTTGACAGATGGTAGGAGGCATTTGGGAAGTAAGATTTTCACTTTGAGGAAATAGCTTGGACTTTTGGTGCTAGGAGAGGAATAAATAAACCTCATTTTCTTCACACTCTTAATTGTGGATGAGAGGTTTTATCTCAGCTTGTTCCCTCAGCACAGAGTACAGCACTTATCATTCATCCACTAAAAATGCTACATCTGTCTCTCAAGACATTCCTAAGGTTACAGTGACTTTGACACCATATGGGAGTGTGTGTATCTGATCTTCCTTTTTTCATTTAACCATTCATTTATCCATTTGAAAGAGTTCTCATTGCATCTAAGCTTGAGCTGGTTCATATGCTTTCTGTATGTTCAGCCATTTGCCAGTGCATTAATCCTGTCACCCAGTGCTTGTATTGCAGTACTGTAGTACTGTTAATATGACTATTCAGTTGAGATAAGGAAAACCAGTGTGTTTCCTTCCAGAGTTATCTTTTTCTTGCCTGCAAATTGAACCCATGGTATTTTGAAGGTTATTTTGAATGACCGGTGGGTTTCTTTAATAGGCTTGGACTTGGAAGTGCAGATATAATACTGGTCATTTAAACATGTGAAAAAAAAGTTTTACTAAGTGTTCTTGCTTAGCTTAGGGAAGCTTGTGTATTGTAGGGAGACTTTTTTTGGTTGACAGTTTTAGCTATTTAAGGAATTACACATGAGAAACTAAGTGGGTTTTTTTTAGAATTCACAAAATAGTAAAAGAAACTGATAGTAAGCAGGTGGTCTAGTAAACTGAGTTGGGTACTTGATTGTGGCTTGGGTATTATTTATCTATTCCCAGGCATTCCCAAGGCTTAATAAATTAAAGGGTACTTTTCACCTCTCATTCCACCTCAGAGTAATGAATAACACCCATGAATGGTTTACATGACTCTTCAAGTAGCAGAAGCATCATTCCAAACCTGGCTTTGTCTCATGTACAGTAGGTCTTTTCCTAACTACCTAAGAGGGCCACGTCTCAGTGATTGGCATATTTTTCCTCAAAAATGTTCTTTAGATACTGTATTTCTTACCGATGATTTGGAGTTAAGACAAACAATTTATTACTTATAACTGGATAGTGATACTTAAAAAGAGAGCCATATTGTTGATACAAGATGTGTGAAAGTAAATTATAGATTTAGTTGGTGTCAAGTTCACGAATTATAAAAGATTCCTGCCTTTATCCTAAAGGTGAAATGTGATGTGTTAAGATTCATTAAACACTTGGCCAGGCACATGGCAAGTTCATTTACTTGAAATTTCATGTAGATTTTTTTTCTAATTACTTCTAAGACATTTAGTAAAAAGCAACCTTCATGGGCAAAGTGAATACTTTTAAGTAGAAGATGGGTGACATTTGCTTCAATATTGCATTGGCCTAATTTTTTAGTTAATATATTCATATTTTATGGTCCTGCCATCTTTGCAGGTTTTAAAAATTAATGTGTTAATGCTGTAAATCTGTGAATAAGTACTCCTTAAAGGGCAGTGAATTGAGAAACTTGAAATATTAGTTTTCCCTGGTCTGGTTGCAGTGTAATAGGAAAAGATCACTTGGTATGAGGATACATGGTGATGGATATAAGCTCTTTTCAGTACTAAATAGCATATTTTTTCTTTATTCTTGCCTATTTAGTTCTGATGCAAATAGCTGATTATGGACCACTGTTTTTTCTTTAAAGCAGGCCATATTGTGGTTTGTCTCTGCAGGGCATGAAAATACTGCAGAATATGACTGGAGTTAGGGAAAAATACTGTTCACAGCCACATGAAGCTTTCAGAATAAATCCCAAGTCTGCCACTCCCTGTGCAAACTGCTCTTTCAGTCTCTTCTCAGAGGTGGCTGCCCCAGAGACCTGCGGTGGGCATGGGGATGGGGTGGAGAGAGGAGCAGGGTGGGAAATTTGTTCTTGGTGTGGTGGGATGCTGGTGCTGCCAGAAGAGGAGGCAGTTTATTTGCAGTGGAGGTTTTGGCACAACTCATGAACCTTTGTACTGTGTTAGTCAAATATTGTTGTTTAGCACGGAAGAGATAGCCAGGATATTGTTTAAGCCTTGAAGCAGTGGGTGTGCATCAGCTGCAGTTCGTTGTTGTCAGCTGTGGGACTGGCATCCAGCAGCACCATACTGTACCAGGAGGGTGGGTTTCCTATTGTTCCTCACTGGAGAGCTAGTCTAAGAGAAGGACTGATACATGCAAGAGTTTCAGTCTGAAACTCTAAATACGTAACAAAAACAAATATTTAACAAGGCTGTAGAAGATCACCAGTCTCTTTCCTTGCATGACTTTATCTTTGTCTAATAAGAACTCTGTTAGAAGGTTTTGATGTAACATCACAGAGCTCTTGTGATATTTCTCTCAGTACTTTTTCCAGTGGAAAGCAGTCACAAGAGCAAGTTTATTTGTGTCTTTGAACGGAACTGAGCCAGTTTAGATCTCCATTTAGAGTAGTGCAATTGATTACATAATGCAAGGAAAATGTTTTGGTCTGAACAGATATACTATGGCAATGCATATAATGCAGTCTATGTTACTTGGGCCTGACTTTTAAGAGTGAACCACTTCACTTTTTCTTCTCCCTAATCCACGCCCTCACATGTGGGGGGGGTTCAGTATGGAATTTTCCATTTCATATGGAAATGATGCAGCTCATCTTCTCCATGGAGTCATTTATCTGTTCTTAGGCAGTTTACCATTGGTGCATCTCCTGCTTTGTAGACAGGCACAGATAATCTTTGTGCTTCCTGTGTAGGAATGTGTCAGTCCTGACGACTCCTTGCCGCCTACACCATGGCTGCTGCACACGAAACTGCAGTTCTGTGCTGTACTGAGCACTGGCTCCATAGAGTTAAACTGGGAGCTAAATTAGATGTAAATGGTAGGAGTGATGCTGGCTGGAGATGGTGCAAACCCTCAGAATTGCTTTGTTTCAGGCCTTGGTCATTTTCAGGTGAAGAGTACCTCCAAATGCTCTTTTTCCACAATTAGGTGGATATATAATTTAATTTTTTGATAGAAGTTGAATACTCTAATATGACTGATGCTAGTGTTGTCATTTTCCCACATCTTAGAAACAGCTCTACTGTACTTTTTGAGGGACTATTGGACACTCAAGATTACTGGATTTTTTTGTAAAGAAGATGAAGTAACATTAAAAAAGGATATATATTTTAAGTACTTGGAACATGATAGTTTTATTAATATATAGTCCATGCATAAATATGGAATAAAGTAGCAAAAGACATCAGGTTGGTAGCTAAGGGAAGTGTTAACTGTTCTAGTATACCAGCTCTAGAAATAGAGGAGTGGGTCTGAGTTGAAACATTAACAAGATGAAAATGACAAGACTTGGAAGTGGCGCTTATGTTGCTACTAAGGAGCATTCTAAGGAGCTATTGCTACTTTTACCAAGGAGTGTTTGAGTAATTATGAATGTGTTTAATCCAAGTCTAGAGGAAACAGAGTTTGTCTAGATACAGAGTTAAATAATAAAAAAAAAATCTTAATTATTTGTTGAAGGTGTCAAATAACAGCCAGTGTGATTGGGAGGCAAAACTGCAAAGGAAAAGTTCTATAGACTTGGGCCACAAATTGGCATCAGCTCAGTGTCAATTCATCATTTCTAATAGCTTGTTCTCCTTCTGAACAATATTGGCACATGGAGATGTTGTATACCAGCTGAACTTGGTTAACAGTCTGCACTGTAAACCTGGGCCAAATGGAGGGAAAATTTGGCTTTGACTCATCTCAGTGGATTTGTTACATGTACTATACAGCCACCACACATTTATTCTGGGTATAGTATGCCAGACAATATAATTTTGCAAAACATGTTAAATGTTGCTAGTATGACTGTACAGTTGAGTAACTGACTATGCTGCAGCAGAAGATAATGCAAACATGCTCTCTTCTCTTAATGCCCTCTTTTCACTTTGGGAGACAAAAAGAGAGGTCTCTGCCACAGGAAAAGTCATTTAGGTCTTGTATTGGCTAGCCAAAGGACAAGATCTACAAAGAGAAATTTCCATATCAGTATTAGGTTTTAGTCTTGCATGTTTTCCAGCTCTCCAGATGGCTGATCATGAGTGATTCTCTGAATAAGAAAGCTGCTGCTCTCCTTTTTCCATTTCTTATGGGGGAACCTTGCAATGCTGTATTGGCTTCTGATTTTTGTCCCTGATAATATACTTTTCCAATTCAGGTAATGTCATGAAATTTATGGTAATATGCAGTAGAGGGAAAGGAGGAGGGTTGAGGAATACTGTTAAATTGTTACCTGAAGTAGCAGATAGGATTAATTTAGTGTGTCTGATCATCTGGCCATGCTTTTGTGGCTGATGTCTAACATACTTAATGTGGATGTCATGCGCACATTACTAATGGAGGAGTATCTTATGAGTAAAGACCACTTGCATCACTTTCCTAACCTAACAGCATCTGCTTTCCAATGTTGAGGTGACCTTTTTGCTTCTCTTCTGGTTTTTTTTCTGTGTAAGTAGGATGGTGAGGGCCTTCTTCTGTTACCTTTATTAAAGAAAAGACATCTGGGATTGCTGCCTTTTCATGTGAGATATGGCCTGTCTACTTCATCTGCAGTTCCAGCTACATTATCTATATCCTTTCACTGGATGCTTACCATCTGTCTTCTGCCTTGGTCTCCTGCAAAAATCACCATTAAAGTGCTGAAGGGAATTTTCTGTCTGATTTCTTGTAGCTCTAGGCACCATCTGTCTAACTGTGGCTTTAGCTGTTTTTTAGGAGATCACAGTTTTAGAAGAGGGCATGACGATACCCTTATATTCTCTCCAGATAGATCAGACACTGTGGAGGACTACTAGCTGGAGGAGGGTTTAATTTTTTCTTTTCCTTAAGTGATATGCCTGCCTGCGTTACTTGGACAGTGGTGTGTGCTGCCTGGGTGCGATAGGGGGCCTGTGTAGTGTCTGCTTTGCTGCAAGGACTTGCCGAACTTGTGAATATAATTTGCATGTGTGCATGTATATCTTTGCATAGGAAAGCATGTCCTAGCAATACATTAAAAGGAAAATAACCTCCTGTAAACTGTGAGGTGGCAATTCTCAGTGCAGGGCTCCCAGTTAGGTCTTCAGCCTAGCACAACAGCTGGGGTAGCTGTGACCTGCAGTCCTTCATTTTATTTGCAGACTTCTTTAGGAAAAAAAAAAAGCTTATGGTATAGGTAAGTAAAGCAACTTTGCTTATCTGTATGATGGAAATTGCAGACTTTGTGGGATCTCTGCTTCAATTAGTGTCTTAAAAAAATCTAAATTGAATCTGCACAATACATGAGAAGTTGCAATTCTAACACTAAGGGTCTTGCTGGGCTGTCTGTTATGATCTCTTGGAGGCTGGAAGATTTATGTTACAATACATATTTCCTCTGCTGAAATCACAATTCTGTAATTTCTCATCAGTAATTAAAATGTACTCTTTGATTGTGCAGAGAAGCCAATAAGCTAACATTTCAATCTTGTTTTGTACACAGAGTTAAGGATCCCCCACTAAGCTACCTATATTTACTGCTTGCTGTTTTTGAAAACAGTACCTTGATTCTAGCTTGCAAACAGGATTGTAGTTAACTGTTACAAACCTGTGCTGCCTTGAAAATGGTCAGGATAAACCTAAATGCAAACAGCTACATTAAAATACCTGGGATAAAGTCACCAGAGGAAAGCATGGACTTGAGGCCTGTGATACTGGTAAGCAGAAAACATTTCCTCTACAGAAATGGCAATTCCATCTATTTAAATAGCACACAGAATTGCTGAGCGTAAGCAGAAATTTTAAGACACAGTTCTGAAATCAGCAAGAGTAAATGTTCTTCCTTCATTAGAATTGTTCTCCTTTGATTAAAAAAAAGTGTGCTAAGGCAAAGGAGCACTGAGCAGAAAGCTTCTATGTTCTAATCAAGGTAGAACACAGAGAGCTATGAGCTGCCCTATAAAGTGAAGGAGAAACTGGTGAAAAATAAACCTGAGAGAGTGCGCAGATGGATCTGTACCATGTCAGCTACTTTAATTAAATATTAACTATACCCACTTACTGTCAGTGCTTCAAAGAACACCGTTCAATATTCCTCTCCATGCACTAACAAGAATATTTTTCTTTGAAGCTTAATAATCAGTGTTTTTCAGTGTCATCAGCTCTGTTTGGCTGTCAGCTTGGAGCAGGGAAACGTACTTTCTTCTTAAGCAAACTAAGAACTGGTGTAAGGAAATGAGGCCTGTAGTTTGAGAGGGCTTGATTTTTGGTGGTTTTGCTTTGCTTTCTTTTTAAATTTGTGTAAGACCTCTGCTCTGGTCACTGTCAGATCACATGTTACAGGTTGTCCTACTTTGGTGTTCAGAGACATATCCTTGTTGAATTAAAACAAGCTTTTGGACTTTTCCCCCTGTTTTTTGGTTTATAAACAATGTCTGTCTTCAATAGACTTAAAAAGTTTCCTTGTATATCTTATTGTTGATTTCTACCTTCTTCCTAAACAGAGCTTGATTTATGTCAAAAAGAAGATTAAATATCTGGTAGGTGATGGTGATTTTTCAAGTGTAACAAATGGATGGCTGCATATTGTACCATTTATTGAGTATAATTTTTTTTTTGTTACTAATTGACCAGAAAATAACTTCAATACACATAATACATGTATTTTTACTGCTTATTTTATCAATTATCAAATTGTTTTTTATCCTTCTTTATGAAATGAAGAAAACTGGGGTTTTTTGCTTAAGTCACTTTCCTCTGTGAATGATAGATTATTTTATGAACAGGACTTGTGTTATCTCTTAATGTAAATATACTGATATAATCTCCATCTCATTAATTGCCATTTTAGCAGCATAGATGGAATTGAGGCATGAGCAGAATAAGGCAAAAGTCAACATTGAGCTGTACGGTTTCAGTTGCTGTATTCTGTGAATGCTTCCAAGTATCACCTGTAGTCTTTCATTCAGAAAGAGAAGAAATTATTTATTCTTGCATCCTATATAGATTAAATTTTTGCCAGTAGGAATTTCTGTCAAATATATTGCAGATGTAGCTTTACCTGTCTTCCTGCATTTTCATTCTTTGTTCCCTTATAGGAATTTATTTCTGAACTCTGTTCCTTAATTATTCTGGATAATAATTTGTGGACTCCTTCTTCCTCTTATTAAAGATACAAGAATTCATTATGCATCTGAAATACTTACCAGCATGACATTTCTCATGTTGAGAATAGTTAAAAGTCATATCTTCCTGTCCTCTTCATCAGAACATGCAGCAGTATATTGTGCATCAGGCTGATGAAGATGCAGAAGAAAAAGTAGGTGACTTAGTCTGCTTTTGGAAGAAGAAACCAGTAATTTTTCTGTAACAGTGTGGACTCTTGGTATTGCTGTGTAGCAACAGGAGGCTCAGGCTTCTCAAAATGCTGGCTGTTTTGGATTTTGGGTTTAATTTTAAACTTGAGGAAGCTAAGGCTTGTTGCATTTTAAGAAAACAGTATTAAGTGTAACTTCACTGTATATTGTTCTTAAGAACTAAAGGCAATGAGTTTTAATTTGTTTTTCCTTTTAATTCTGTATGCAGAATACAGTCTGGCAGTCGACCTTTTGTGAATTTAATATGTAAAAAAGCATTTGTGCTGGCAACCCAGGAAGAGGAAAGGGAAATTAGAGTGAGAGAGACCTGGTGTTGGTTTCAATGTAAAATGTTCAAAAGGGATGGCTGAAACATGTCTGTTGTATTGCTTGTAAGTTTGAACTGTGATTCATTGTAGGCATTTTGTAGACATTCCTGTGGGTTTAAAAAAATGCATTAGTTTCCAGTGTTAGCTAACAATTTCATTTAAACAGTTTGGTATTTTTTTGGTAGAGTGGTTTGGTTGGGGTTTTTTGACTGTTAGTTTCTTGTAAGTGATTAAAACATAAACTGCTTGCTTAGCAGATGTTTCTCTTACAGGTGCAGATTTTAAGAGGCTTGGGTTGTCTTTCTTGCCAAATGAGGAGCATCTGTTGTGATTCATTTGGCTTTAAGGTGCTGGGGGAAATGTTCTGGAAGCAAGCTCTTGGCTCGCAGAATAATTTTCTGAATATAATTTAGTGCCTTCATAGAGATGGTGTTTGATTTTGCACCTCTGCCTGTAAACTTTTGGATGGAGGGAAGGAAGAAAGGGATGGGAATTTTTAGGTGTTTTTTAATTTATTGTTGTTTTTGTCAGGGAGCAGATGGTGTTTTAATGACTTGTAACTTGGTATAGCTGACCACCTGCAATCTGCACAGCGTGTTCTGCAGCAAGGCAGCCCGGACAGGGGAAATTGGGGAGGAGTGAAAAGTAATTGCTAAATGAGTTTCATGTGAAGCCTTAGAAAAGGACCTGAGTGAAGGAAGGTGTGCATATGTTATCAGGGTTTTAGCTTCTGAAAGCTCTCACTGAATCCTCACTCCCTTCTCCAGTATCAAGGGTCCCAGGAGTTGAGTGGTGAGGGAGAAGAAATGATGAGGCTTTTTTATTACCACTCACAGGTATATTAGGTACAATTTTCCAGCTCTGCTTACCATCTGTCCTCTTCTTGTGACACAATGCTGCTGTTGCCATCAGTACTGAACAAAAGCCCACTTGGGCTCTGGCTGCCATCCTATTGCAGGGTCATGTTTGCTTGAAATTTGTTCTGTGATTTAAAAAAATACATTTATCTCCATATTTCTCTTGCTGTAGGTGATGGCCCTATGTCATTAATTGTTTTGGTTATAATAGTCTGACACTTCTCAACAATTTTTCTCCATCCCAACTTTATTCTATGTCCATAAAAGTTTTACCTTTAGCCTCATGTACCTCTCTCCTTTCATTTAAGTATATAGTAGCATATTTGTTTTTTCTTCTTTGCTGCTGTCCTGCCTGCCTTAGCAATTCAGAAACCTAGCAGTGTTCTTCTGTGTACTTGTGCTTTGCTTTACTTTCTCTGGAGAAAAATACAGGTGTTCACTGATGGAAGCTTGCATGATGCATGAATATTTTGCAGTTGTGAAATTTAAAATGTCTCTACTTGAATCCCATGCATGACAGACTTTGCTGCTTACCTTGCAAAGATCATTCTATTGTAGCAGTGTGGGAGAAGCTGCAGTTCAGGTGCCTATGTCAACATCTCCTCCCTCCTCAAACAAATTACTGCAAGCATAAGCTATAAAGCAAAATTAGGAACACTCCACTCCTCCCAGAACTGAGTCCAGGGAGGTTATCAGCATAAGTTTATTTGCTCTGACCAGCACTTGTAGGAGCCCTACTGCTGATACTCTGCTGGAATGCAGTGGTATCAATCTGCTCTCCATTGCAGCCTTGGACTTTGTTTCCTGAGTTAATGAGGATGACATATTATTGTGTCTTGGCTTCGGCTCCTTCATCACTGTTTCTGGTGTCTCATGCATCCTCTAGTTCCCAGCAAATGTTTTGCTGAGTAGCAAAGACAGTGATTTTGATCTTCAGCAGGCTGTCCTTCCTCATAAGGAATAGAAATGCTAGACTCCTATGAATTCTGATTTGTGAGCATTACAAAGACAAGCTTGCATGCTTGGTGTCCTGGGAGCTAGTGTTATGTACTTTGCTTGAGGTGCATAATGAGGCTGACAGCTAGGAGATTGATTTTGTCTGGGGGAGCACTGAAATTGCTGTTGAGGTGGTTCCTAAAGCTACTAACTTGGTAGTGATGGAGCAATTTTTCTACCCATAATGAAATGGGTAGAAACCATGATGGTGGTATGGGATTTGCACAGTTTGCTCTTCAGTCTGCTTCTGGCACATGCAGCAGAAGACATAAGAGATGTAGGAGTGGGAAATAGCATACTTTACTTTTTTCAACTTCTGCTAAAATTTTAGGAAGAGAGGGAATTGGAAGTCAAAGCAATATATATACTTGGATTCATGTTACTTATATTTTCCAGGAGTGAGTGGTAGTTCATTCCTGTGAAGCTTGTGCTGTGCATGCCATGGTGTGAACAGTCAGCTTCCAGAAAAAGTGACTGCCTGTGCGGAGTTCTGAGTGGGAAGTGTGTTGCTGACAGACTAGACCTATAGAAAATTGAGATGAAATTGAGATGTTTTCTGTGCAGGCAATTATTTTCTGAAAGTGCCTCAATTTCAAGTAAAGTGAAAGCCCAGGTGATCCAGATGTATACCTGCACTAGAACAGCACTTTGTAGTCAGAAATGAGATTAGTATGGAAAATTTGATTTTTCTTTTGGTAATCTGAAACGAGATGTCTGAGTGTGCTCAAATCTCATACATGGGAGCGGTTTATTGTGGATCTCTGTTTTAAGTATGATCTCACCTGCAGTAACTTAACATTTTTGTTTGACTGGCGTTACTGGTACATTTCTTTAGTCATCTGAGAAGGTTGGTTTTCAAAATAAAGCAGTTTATATAGTTTCTTACCGTGTCTGGTGTGTTGTGGAAATGCCTGAACTGAAGATTCTTTAAGTACCCTTGCAGTGTATTCCCTGTATTGCAGTCCTCAGCCCCAGCTTAGGGCAGGGAGGTGAGCTCTGTGAAATACTGCCATCTACAGCACTGTCAAGGGTAACTGAACGGCATCGAGGGAACTCCTTGGAAGTTGTAAGGCATGAAATGTGACATGGAGATGATTCTGACTTTCTGCCACTTCATAAAGGACCTGTTTTCAAAATGAAGAGCTAATTTAAGCTTGTTGAAATACTGGAACAGATGCCTATTAAGCAGATGTATTGTGTATATTTAAAAATAAATACTAAAAGTGGGGAAGAAAAAGTAATTAATGACACTCTAAACTCCAACAGTGAATGACGTTATACTAAAATATAACACTGGAGTATATCACTGGAAACAAAATTTTGGTGTTAAAACTGAGTAGTAACTATAAAATGATACTCATCATCTCAGATTCACTAGAGAATCAGAAATCACTTTACCTGCTTTTCCTTCTGTTGAGCAAGTAAAGTTATGAGAAGAAATGTGACCATCACAGTCACATGCATCTAAATTTCACAGCAAGTAGGCATGATTTTTCTTTTTTTGTAAGCAGGAATATCTGTGATGTAGGAAAGAATAAGTTAGAAAAATGAGAATTCTAGCTCCTTCTGTCCGTCTAGTTGTTCTGCTAATTTCAAAATGGGAGACATAAAAAAAGCAGGCTGGGTGACATAAACTATAAGTAGGTTTCCTTGTCAGTAGTCAATCTAAAAGGCAGAAGGAATGAGAGAGAAGTTAAGCTCTTTGAATGCACAAGTAATATCTGTTGTTAAAGATAGCATGAAAAGGCAAAATCAAACTTCATAGCCCACTGAGATAATCTTTATCATTTTTCTCTGTGGCTGTTGTTTCTGTTAAACCTTCGATTTTGCCTTCACCTTAAATGTTTCAGGGTCTTCATGAAGAATTGAAGAATTTTTCAGTTCTTGTTAAAATGTGATTTGTGAATTATTTTACTAAAATATCTAACAGATCCTTGAAGGTGTCTAAGGAGACAATTGTGCTATGCCTTTTTTTTTTGATTGAATGCTATTCTCCAGTCCCAAAGTAGACAGACTGCTTAGCATTTTAATTGGTTTTCAAGATGAATTCAGGTTTAATGTTCAAGGCCAGAGACAGGGTTAGAAGGTTAATTATACTTATCAACATTTGGGAACAGTCAATTCTCATTGTGAAGTGTTGGCATAGTGCTTTTCTCTTGAGGGGAAATTGTTTATTACTTCATGCTGTAACTGGAATGTTTGTATGCTTGTCTTGGTTAGGTGGTTTTGATGGGTGTCTCAGTTAGTTTAGAATTTGGTGCTTATAAATGGCTTTGAAATATCTAGCTGGCTATTCACTTTCAATCTGGATTTTATTAAGTTAATAGCACTCCTAGAGTTAAAAGCTCTAATTTCATATTGCATGTCTGTTGCAGACAATTTGGATATGAAAAAGCTGAAGTTGTCAATTTCACAGACTTTTCAGAAGCCGTCATGGGAGTGTAAAATGTGCCACTGTATTAAGAACTACTGACATACGGTATTTTTTCTCAAGTTGTGATAATCAAAAAGAGGATAGCTCATCCTTCTCTGAATCCTGTTGAAGGCTACCAAATGAAGGAACAAAATCCTTTCTCATGGGGAAGATTATGTATGCCAAGCTGGTTTTTAGATTGGAGGCTCTGCATGCTTGGTGCTGTCATTAAAATCAGTATTACTTGGGCTTTAGCTTTATAATTTCAGAAAAAAGAACCCCAAACCAATGATTTTTTACTCTCCTACATGTTCATTATAAGATTTCTTGGACAAATCATAGTTTTTAGAAGTTGAAGACTCTAGTTGTAATTAGACTGTACCTGCTGAAGTTGACTGGTTTGTATCTGTGACAGCTGTTTTTGGATACTTACTTAGTAATGGATTGAAAGTGCCGGACACAAGGTTCCTCCAGTCTCCCTTTTAGCATTGCCCATGGTTGGAAGCTGGTGCTGGCAGTTCCTCTTACAGCTGCTCCTGCAGGGAGTTTAAATGGGTACCTGCAGTTTTCTTCCTTCTGCCATCTCAGTGCAGTGTGTGAGAGTGTCAGAGAAGGGATGTGCCCCAGGAACGTGCTCCTGCACTATGGATAGGTTGGGACATGCATTTTGTTCAGTTACAGTTTCTGAGCTGCTGCTGCCTGGCTCCTTTAACTTTGTGAAGCATGGAAATTAGAGTTTCATTCTTTTCCTACACATTAGACTTGGAAATACATGTGTAAGTTGCCTTCAAGGGAATAAAATGTGTAACATAATACATAGAGGTGTAGTTAACTGCTTTGGCAGAGATACAGGCTATTAAATTGCTTTATGCTAATATTATCTCAGTAGTTAGGCTTGTGTTATCTTGGTATTGTGTGTGATTTTAAATATGAAAATAAATTATAAAATGCTGTTAACTGATAATTCTTGTCACTTTGGGGGACAATATCGGAATATTGTAATGCTATGAAAGGGAAGGATGTAGGTTTTTTCTTTTTAAAAAAGAAGTACATTTCCTCTTGGAATTATTCTTTCCCTCTGATAAATAATATCATCAAAACAGCAATTGAATTTGTTTGAGCTTACAAGTATTACATCCTTCTTTCCCAGCATTTGTGTCTGTCTGCTGCATTCCTGAACTATGTGATGGCTCTTGCCCCTTAACTACCTCCTTTAACTAGCTGAATATTGAGGGGCTGGATAGAGAATGGTGGGGAGGCAGGATCCAAAAGTTCCTATCACACAGTCCTATGGGATTGCACAGCTGAGAGGATTGTATTCACTTTAAATCAGGTGCTCAAGCTATCTGATGGCCCCATTAAACCATTTTAGGGGAAAGAGAATTCCCAGTACTTGAGTAGACTGAGCGGAACAGCAGGAGGAGGTTCTTTGTCCATTAAATATTTGTTTGGCCTTGAACAGAATAATGCTTTGCCTAGGATATATTTTTTTTCTCTCTTTGTTTTCTTCTCTAAAGCATTTCAAAGAAGTTCCAAGGAAGTGTCAAGACTTTGTTTTCCGGTCCATGCTTACCACCACTCCCTGGTTGTCAAGGAACAGAACCCTTTATCCCAACTGTGACACGTTCTCAGTTGACTGAAGCAAAAAAAATAGTATCTTTTATATTGGTCCCTGAAGCAGAACCTTGAAAGTACCATCATAATATATGGCTCTTGCTATGAAAATTCTTGGTGTCTCCTTGCAGTACTGGGAACAGAAAGCATTCTGCTCTTCAGAAAAGGGATAGTTTTGCGAACAAATATGTTTAATTTTTGTTCTTGAGGGCTGGCTTTGATGTGTGAAAGGCTTGACTTCTATTTTCATCTCTGTCAAAAATAATTTTATATGTTGCTTGTTTGTTGCAAATAGTGTGAGCAGTGGCCTGGCTTGCATTAGGCAGTGATATTGACCTGACTTCTGGGGGCTGTGAATTGCAGGTGAGCTGTCACTTGACGATGCTTGTGATTCGTCCACAGCTATTTGTTGTGGCAGGCCAGGTGCTTCTCATTGCCCAAAGAAATGTCATAGAGGAGCTTGTGAATTGTTAAATAGAAATGGGTAGGTAAACAAGAGGTTTATTGTTAGGTCACTTGCCAAGTCTGCAATGCAATAATATTGCACAGCTCCTGTGGATCCGGCTATATTGTTTTAAGTATTATTGGTTCTTCCTATTAAATTAAAAGCTCTGCAAGATTATTGCACCAGTTCCAAATCAAAGTTGATCAGCAGTTGCTCAGTAGCTTCAGAAGACAAGCTTGGATGTTTGTTTGTTTAAGTATTATTGGTTCATCCCATTAAATTAAAAGCTGTGCAAGATTGTTGCAGCAGTTCCAAATCAAAGTTGATCAGCAGTTGCTCAGTAGCTTCAGAAGACAAGCTTGGATGTTTGGTGCTAAAAGTACTAGTTCTTGTTAAGCCTGTATGAAGTTTATTTGTAAAATTTTTCTCATGTGTTTAAAAAAACCCCATGGGACAACAATGAAAAACCTCCCAAAAAACCTCCGGCTTTCCTCCCTAGGATCTCCCCAAAACCTCACAAATTATAAACAAACAAATGCAAATAAGAAGCCAACCCTGCCAAAAAACCTATGAAAGATCCTGAATTGTGATCATATAGGACAGCACTGACATCTAAAAAGCAAAGTTGGGTTCATCAGCTCATTTTACTTTAGTGTTAGAGTGAAAAAATCCGACTTGGCATAACCAATGGAAATCCAAATTAGACTTTCTAAAGCTTTTTAATAAACCATGATGTGTAAACCAGATACTATTGCTGCCTGTTTGAACCTGCTGCTGCTTTAAGTTAGGATTTCTAGGGTTTTTCCTGTTGCAGTAGGCTACTCTGACCTTTTGTTCTTAAATTCTTGTACAGATATCCTGTGACTTGTATAAACTACCTTTTAGCACTTGCCAAAAGAAATTGAAATAAAGGCCATTTATTATGTCATCAACTCTTTTTTATCACGAAGAAGAGACACTGCTGCTAAAATAAGAAAATTAAATTGTACATGAGAATAAACATAAAGTTCCTGTTTGAAATGTCTGCATTTAAACCTGCAGAAAGCTCATTTTTTAGAAACCTCCCACACAACATAACTGTATTACAGCCAACACAGCTCAACCGAAACTTGTTTGTCTGGGTTAAGACTTCTTTCATATTTTTATTCTTGGAACTTGAATCAATTTTTCTATTGTATTTATTTCAGTTTAGAGCAGAAGTTAGGATTGTAGTTACTCTCTTAACTGAGTTCCTGTGAAGTGTATTGATGATGCTCATTTTAGAGGTAATCTCAGTTCTTTCTTTGCTGAAACAGCCATTGGCATACAGAAAAGTGGTTCTGTACTGGTAGGTCTTTGGGAGATCTGACACTTAGGGTGTCCTTTCAATAACTATGAAAATTTAAAAGAGGCCCTAAGGTCTCTTTCACCCTTGGAAATAGGTTGGGCATTCTTTTCAGTTCTCAGAGGTGGCAAAATACATAGTGTGAAGGAAGGACTAAAAACCTGGTAGAATTGCCATTAGAAAATTGGTCTTTGCACTGGCTCAGTTTTGGAGGTGTATTATTCATTTAATGGAAAATCTTACGGATTCATTTAGGAAGTTGGCTGCAGTAGCACCTGATGTGGCAGTGAACTGTCTGAGTGTTGGTGATGCCTATTTGTCCAAGCAAAATCACTGCAGCTTCTGAGATACAGAAACTTTATGGTAGTTTAAGCTGACGTTTTTACTTTATGTGCAGTAGGTAAAAAGCACTCACCTAGTCACATATAGCTTATCTAGCAGTTAATAATTCATTGATCTGTAATAGTATGATTACTTGCAATTGTTTATAAATACTCTTAGAATAGCTTTCTGAAACTTTTTTCCTTATGAAGTAGGTCATATTCTTGACCTGCAGAGGAGACTTAAAATATTTCTATGATCTCATTATAACCGAAATGTTTAGATACATCATTTGATGTACTAAAGTAAATTTTTAAGATCCTCTTATTGAGGTTTTTTCAGCACAATTAATTAATTCTCATATTCTTAAAATGTTTTTCATAGTCTTGTGTTTTGTTTTGGAAAAGTTCCATGGAGAACAAATCCAGATCTATTTGTTCTCACAGGAGGACAACTGATTCCATTTTGGCATCAGCATCAGAAGGATTTGTTCTGCCACCTATCCATCTTGTCTGTGGAAACATCTGCTGACTTATCTTACTTTTTCATTTCAGAAAAACCTCTAACAACAGCATTGCTTTTCCTTTTGCCTTGGCATGATTCCCTTCATTTCCTGAAGTAGTTTCCAGTTGGTGTGGGGGGAGTCTGTGGCTGTAACACATTGTGTGCTTTCCCAGGCTGTTTTGGTTGGAGTGGAGGTGAGTGAAGAGGTGTCCCTCAGCTGTTGGTCACCCCTGCAGTCCCAGACCTGCAGAAGTCCCATGACCTAGCTCAGTTTAAATGAGACACATTTTGTGAGTGTCTGCTTAAAATAATTTGCAATAGTGGGGATTGCTATTGATGGAAGGGGGTTGGAGAGCACCTGCACAGACAGGTCCACAGGCAGTTCAGAAAAACCTCAGCCACAGTGGAGAAAGAGGTGGTAAGGACCAGGTGTGGAGGACTGGTAATCTCCTAATCCCTGCCAGCTGTCTGTAGCAGAGTGTGTCACACTACCTCTGCATACAGCTGCCAAAATGGGAGATGAGAGAGGCAGAGTACCATGTGACAGACTATTATTAGTAACTTTACAGATGTGGAAGAAAATCACGGGGTGGAATTCTGAAAGGAATATGGTTTGCCATGTCTCTAACCACTTAGTTTTAATCCATCTTTTTTTCTTCAAAATCAAGACTGTCATTGGCCAATTTAACTTTGTATGGTTGTGTATGATGCCCACTTAGTTGTTTTGCTATTTAGTACTGTAGCAAAGTAACAAAAAAAGTATGTAAAAATACAATGCTAGATTTGGTGTTGTAAGGTTTGAATAAATCTTTGCCTACTTCACAATGAAACAAACAAAAGAAATCATCTGAATATTTTATGAAGCTTCATAGGTTCTCTCCTAAATGAACAAAATCAATGGTATATTGCCCCTCTTATTTTTATGCTCCAAAGTTAGACTGAGCCCTAGGGAAAAATGGCTTGTGGAGGTGAAGTGTATAATGCTGCAGGTAACTTGACACCTTTAAGTGAAGAAATAGACATTTCTGCCATTAAGACCAACAACTCGTTTGAGTCATGGGGGCGGTCTTGCAGATTACTTATCATGAAGACCTGGATAAGTTTGGGAGCTTTGAAGCGTATTTCAATGGCAAAAGGCTCCAGAACCATAGGAACTCGAGCTTTTAGAGAGAATGTTGGGATTTAGTACCTGTAGGTGACTCTTACCATATTTTCTGTACTCCTTTGTTTTTTTTCAGAGCAAGTTTGTTTGTGGAACCCAGTTTAAGTTAGTAATTATTGAAGTTGTAGTGGGTATTCAGGAGTTTGTTATGCTTTCCTTGGCCTTCACTGCCATCCAACTGTCTCCAAAGATAGCTGAGGTATCTGGACTGTGCCAGTTTTTTTCCAGATGAGAGATGTTTTCAAGTCTTGTTCTTAAACATTTCAGTTTTCCTGGGTTTTTTTGGTGATTTGGTATTTGATATTTTTTTTCCTGTCTGAAAACAGCAATACAGAAACAGAGGAAACAGCTTGCTCTGCATGTGGACTGTTTATTTAGGAAATGAGAAGGCAGGTGGTGAAACTCAGGGTGGAAGGAAGTGTTTCATAAGGGTAGATTTGGTGGCTGATAGCATTAAGTGATCACAGTGTACTTGGGGAACTTGAGGCAGTTGTTGATTCTGGTGTGTTTATATTTGTAGCAGACTTTTGAGCATTCAAACATTGCAATTCAGAGTTAATGTAATTATGCAGTTTGTCATCTATGACTTCTATATAATTACTGGTTTTGTCAAGCTCTCCTATTTGGACTGACTTCACAGTAGAAGGTATCGAACCTAGAGATTTTCTCAACTCTCAGATTTTTCTTCTAGAATTGCAGATACAACCAGTTCCTAGTTCTTCTGAGTTCTTGTTAGTGTAAGAATGTTAGTTTGAGAGTTGAGAAGAACTCGTGATTTCTTTGTTTACCAGATCTTTTGCTGATTTTTTATTTTGACCCTGTTGCCTCTCCTCCATTTTTACCAGTAACTGTACTTCAGTTCCTGCTTTCTTGGAACTGATCTCAACACACACAGGGTGCTTGGCATGCAGTGGCACTGTGTCATGTGCGAGAAGCTGGCCTAATCTGTAGCTTGATAATGAAGTGTACTTGGTGTGCAGACTTGTTAGCTGAGAAAGATGATCTGTGGCCTTGAGCTACAACCAGGAGGCTTCTCTTCCTCTGGTGCACTGCATTCAAAGAGCCTTGAGAGTAGGACATGCTACCTCTGTTACCTTCTGTGCTATTGCTGCTCCCCCACTGCATGGAGCAAAGTGAAAGGGCCTTCAGCAGTCATAGGACAGCCTGAAAGACACTTAGGTTTTTCAAGATCCTTGGTTTGATCACCCTAGTTAGATTTAGGGTACAGATTTCCTTTAATCTCTTAAAACTGATCCTATACTTCTTACGAATAATAGGTATCTATAATGGTTATAGTTAGCTCTTAATATCTAGGAAACTTGTTCTTTTTGGTTTGTTATGGCACTTGGATACCTTTGTCAAGAGTGTTACCACAAGGTCCTTGTGGACCTTCTAGAACTGCTTACTTGGAGTTCACCTGGTTATCCTGACAGACAGTTGAGCATGAGTCAGTAACATGTCCTTGCCATAAAGAAGATGCATGGTGTTCCTGAATGCTTTAGACAAAGCAGGTTGAGAATAGTGATCCTTCCTCTCTCCTCAGCACTGTTGAGTTCACATCTGGGCTGTTGGGTACAGTTCAGGGCTCCTGAGTACAAGAGGGATATGGATGTACTGGAGAGAGTCCAGTGAAGGGCTGTGAAGATGGTCAAAGGCCGAGATAATCTCTTGTGTGAGGGAAGAGTGAGAGCTGGGTGTGTTTAACCTGGAGAAGAGAAGGCTCAGAGCGAGCTCATCAATGTGTATAATTTCCTGAAGAGAAGCTATAAAAGTGACAGATGCAGGTTCCTTCCTGTGGTGCTATCCCATCACTTCCATCAGTGATGATACAAGAGGTAGTGGGCACAAACAGGAACATGGGATCCCAACATTAGGAACACTCTGACTTTGAAGGGCGACCAAGCACTGGCACAGGTTGGCCAGGGGGTTTGTGTAGTCCTTATCTTTGAAGATATTCAAAAGCTGTCTAATCATCCTTCTGCAAAGGGGGGCTTGGGCAAGATGACCTTCAGAGGTCTTTTCTTACATCGATCATTCTGATTCCCTGTGAAATAGCATTTCTTTAGCACTGTTGTGACTCTGCTTTCCAGCAAGGACCTAGGTCAATTTTTATCCTTCTTGACATCAACGTAAACAACTAATTTTCTTTTCTCCTAGTGTGACTTCCCTTTGCTTGCTGCCACATTGATCTTTAAAGTCAATGTATTGTTATCCTTGTGTCATCTTAAAAAAAATGATGGTATATTCTTATCTGATATTTATCTCAGGCAATTTAAATGCTTCTACTTCTTTTAGGCTTGAGGGGAAGAAGGCAGGCTGGGCCAGGAGGCAGCAGCCATTTCAGACACAGCCCAGTGGGCAGTCACGGCGAGGCTGGCCCTTGGCTGTGGGGCTGGGTGCTGCAGGGCAGGAGGGTTCCCTGGCACTGTAACAGATCACTAAACAGCACAGCAGTGCAAGTGCCCGACCTAATGACCACAGGTTGTTATTCCTTAGCAAGAAAGCTCAAACCTGCCTGTATAATACAGTATGCAGGTGTTCAAGTAACTTGGTCCATCGCCTAAAAACAAAATGTTATTAGATTCAAAGGTCATCTCCACCACTTGCACTTTGTGGCTGCACCTTGCCTGAAATTCAGGAATTTGTGTGGGGACAGTGGGGACTCTTGATTAAACTCTCCAGATTTAGTGAAGTATTTGAACTGAAGCTAATCTTGTGTGGGAGAAGGGGAGGAAGAGTCCTTTTGTGAATTGAATTATGATTTAATGTTATAAATATACCACCAATAAGGTATTACTGCCACAGTGTTACGGCTGAGCTCTCTTGTGCCTGGAACAAATATCATGTTTAGTGAAGAGCTCTTGTTACCCTGGCAGAAAAAGGGCCTTGCATTGCCTAAGAACCCCTTTTATCTAGTTAAACATACCCTGCAATAAAAGCTTATGTAATCTGGTTAACATAGAGAGTATGTAAGTCAATGCAGAACACTGCCATATCCACTTCACTGATCTCTATAGGGCTGAACAAAAGCTTGCTACCACAGTTTCTCTCATGGCCAAGGCACCTAAGTTGTGCTTCTTTTGATGTGTGGTTCATGTAACTATATCTAAGAGACTATTGGGTGATAGTATAATACTGAGACATCCATTGTATGGCTTTTGAAATGATTTTTTCTTAATGACAGGAGTTGTCTTCTTACCTCTTCCCATAGGACTTTTCAGCATGCATGTGTGCAGACAGTTAGAAAAGATCCTGTTTATGCAGAGCAGTAGCTTTCATTCAGCATATTTTTCTTTCCTTCTGTGGGGGACCTAAGGAGGATTTTCCTATTCTCACGGTGCAATGAACTGAAAACCAAATTGTTACAAAAACTACCAATGGCTGAAGCAATCTGTTAAAACCATGGAACTACAGAATGGTTTGGGTTGGAATGGCTCTTAAAAACGATCTAGCTCCAATCTCCCTGCCATGGGCAGGGATATCTTCCACTAGATCAGGTTGCTCAAAGTCCCACCCAACCTGGCCTTGAACACTTCCAGGGATGGGGCATCCACAGCTGCTCTGGGCAGCCTGTTGCAGTGCCTCACCACTCTCACAGTAAGTAATTTCTTTCTAATATCAAATACAAACGTTGAGAAAGCAAAGTAGATCTGTGAATGACCTGGTGGACTGACCTGCTCTCCACACTTCTTTTGATGCAGCCAGGATACACTGGCTTTCTGGGCTGCAAGCACATGTTGCGGGGTCTAGTTTTCATCCGCCAGTATCCCCAATTCCTTTTCCTCAGGGCTATTCTCAACCCATTCTCTACCCAGCCTTGGGTATTTGTGCTTGCAAGTCCTGGGGATAGCCCCAGCCCAGGTGCAGGACTTTGCACCTGGCCTGTTGAACTGATGTCCTGAGGTTCACCCAGAGCCAGCTCTGAAGTGTGCCCAAGGTCCTCTGGATGGCACCCCTTCCCTTCAGCTTGTCAGCTGCAGCACACCATTTGGTGTCATCAGCAAAAATGAGATGGGCTACAAGTGTTAACAGGACAGGTTATGGATTGTGTGATAAGAGGAAAACATTTCCCTTCTGCTATGAATATATGTTTTTGACTTGTTCACAGTTGGAGAGAAAGAGCTTATTTTGAGGCAGGATTTGTCCTATTGGTACAGTGCTCTGAAGTGAGTAATACCTTTATGTGTGCCTGGTTGTATCCAATGTCTATAAAGGAAAAATAGCTGACTTGCTGGCTGCCATTATAGAGTTATTTTCAAATAATTTATTTTGCATGTGCCTTCCTGAACACTTAAGCTTTTAAGAATTTAGATTGTGAAGAAGCATTTGTTAATTAAAACCTCAAGCTGACCAGACTGCAAACACTTGTGAATGTCACAGAGAGCAGCAAAAGCCTGTCATGAACATTCCTCAAAAATGAAAAAAAAAACCCAGATCAATAAAATGATACATTTGGGGTTGCATCTTCAAATCTAATGGTTAGATTACCTAAAGTAGAAAAGAACTTGCTTGCTTGTAGAAGCACCCTTCATAATAACCTAACTGCATTTACAAATAAGAAAATTCCCCTTTCCTACATTGGTTGGAAAATTTGGGCTCAGATGGTTAGAAGCATTCTGTAATTTTCAAAATAAATCTGCTCTCCAATTTCATACTTATTTGACTCTTTGGCAATATGCTTTTGCTGAGAGAGCCCTTTTCCTTCCTTTGTATTTATTTTGGCATGAAACAGAAGCAATATTGTTCACTTTCAGCCTTCATTTTGCCAAGAAAAATAAGGCAAGCTGGCTGTCTACTCATAAGCTAAACAGCTTGGGGGAAGGTAGTCCTTAACCATTTCTGCACCTGGTTTACTGTTTAAACATGAGCAGGTAGAATTTTTTTCCTTCCTTTTTCCAGAAAACTTCTCTGCAGCCTTTGGGAGCCGTGCTGGATTATGAGTCTTTGGGACCACAAGTGATCATGAATGCTAAGAATTAGAGCATAGGGTACCTCTCTGATGGTTCTGCTCTGAGACTAAGATAAGGAAGGCTGTCATCATGTGAGCAGATGGAGGAGCAGAATACACCAGGAGCATTGACAATAAAAATGAAGAGCTAAAAAATGTTAAATATAAAAATGGGTTAAAAGTGTTTTAGGCTGAATGTTCCTGTCAGCAAAGATCTGTTCGTTTGGATAACTTGAGTATGGTTACAAGTTTGTGTAGCTAAAAAAAGCTGAAAAACTGCTTTAAATAGCAGTGCTCACGTCTGTTTGTAATGTCACTCATTTTTCATCCTATTTAAAAGAGTTTGGTGTTTCTGCAAATTGAATATGCATGCAGTCTGGTGTTGCTGAATTTCCTGCTAATAAGAGAACCTAAAGTGGGTGTGTGGGGGGGGGAGATGACAAGGAACAGACATAAAAAAAAAATTCATCACCCAGGTCTGCATCTCATGTTTGGGTGTGGAAGGTAAGGGTCACAGTGCCTGCTGCTCTGGGAAACAGAGCTTTAGGGTGAATTCCTCTTTTGTGGCATCTTTCCTTCTATTAATGCAAATTAATAACTTGTAGTCATCTCCTTTCAGATGCCTGCTGTTTCTAATTTACATGAGAACATCTAGCCATGCTTCCTGGTTATGTGCCACCTCAGTTAATCACTCAAGTGCTTCAGCAAGGTGCTCCTCAGTTCATTGGACTAAGTCATAGAAAACTTTTAACTTTGCAGTTTTGTTAGTACACAGTCGTTTTGTTAAACTATTTTCAATGGTTCCTTTTGTGGTTTACTGGCATACGTTATAGTAATTAGCTAGAGTGTATTAATACTGTATGTTTTCTCCTAAGGGGAAATTCTAACTTGCTTTACATAATATAAAACCAAAAAACAATTATAATAAAACATGGAAAGCAGTAGAATAAATGGTTTTTCTTTTTAGTGAGATTTGTTTTTATGAGTGTCTGTTTCCTGAGACAGACCTTGAACCAGAAGATCCTGTATATTCTGGTTATCTGTTTGCCTTTCTCCCATTCCTCCTGCATTTAGGATGTTCCTCAGGTTCCCTGGAGGGACTGTGATGTGTCTTTCCACCTCACTCTTCCGTCTTCACTTAATCAGTTTTTACTAAAATTTGCTGTTAGCTTGATACAGCTATAGATTAAGCACAATATGCTAACATCATAGCATAAAAAAATTCTCATCTCCATGCCACCCCTGCTCTTGCACAAATGTTGGTTTAGCAACTGATTTGTAATTTAGCTGCTTCCTGCCCCCTCACCCCACCCAAGGCGAAAGGAAAGAAGAAAATTGTCCTTGGGCTAATGCTTTGCTCAAGCACGTGCTGTGGCTGGCGGGCAGGGCAGAGTGAGCGCGGCTCTGTGGAGGGTGGGAGCACAGGGTTTTCTCCTGCATGATACTGACTGAACTGTTCTGAACAGGTAAGCACAGAGCCTCCTCATCCACTGCTGTCGTGTTTGATGGAGGTCTTGGAGAGAGACACAGCCATGGGCTGTAGCTGCACATCTCAGGAGGCGTCCCCGATCTGCACCTCTCCTGAAACCTGCTTAACAAATCAATGGTTAAAGCACGTTTTTCCCCCCAGTTCTGCTTGATTCCAGGGCGTGTGCTTGTCTCACTAATGACTTTAAATATGCTGTAAATACTAAGATTCATTGTAGGTTTCATTCTCTTGCAAAAAAAAGTAAATAGGAAATGCTTAGAGAATGAGGCATTGCTGTCTCGCTGTGTGTGGTGACCCCAGATGAGTGCCTGCTGTGCCACAGAAGGTGCTGGCTTGCACTTATTATTTAATGTTTGTCTTTTGGTTCCACAAAGCAGTACGTGGATGTTTCTGGAGTTATGCTGGAAGCCCTCAACTCTGATTGCTCCAGAACAGCTTTGTTTTGTACCCACAGTTGGCGTGCACATGCCTGTGGGGCGGGAGTAGTGTGCTGCTGGGAACTCTGGAACAATGGGAATACAGGGCAAAACCTGTGGGCTTCATTTTTTTTGCATAACTCTTCCTTATTTGTAGAAGTGCTTGCCTCTGTGAATAGTTTTTGTTTTGACCATTTTATCTGAAACTATTCTCTCCATTCCTAAGCTGATTTCTCTGGGTAAATGTTCATGTTTTGCAAGGTAAAATGCGGAGGTTGTTACCATGTAAGACTCTTTAGCCTCTTAAAAGAGAGGGAAGAGAAGGTGTAGCTCTCTACTGGATTTCAACCCTTGGAATTAAATTATTACATTTTTCTTTTCCTTTCTAGGATCTTGAGTAGCAGGATGGAAGAACTCTAACTGATAGAGACAGAGAAAGGCCCTTGCAACATGGAGAACGTTCCGGTTGATGGGGAACTGGATAGAAATTTAGTGAGTAACTTAAGTGTGCCTTTGTGTAATGAGATCAATGTGAAGATGCTTTTACAGGGAGAGGGTTAAATGACTTGAATCTGTTCACTTTTGCTTTGAATTGATACTTTTCTGGTGAATGCATTTGGTATATCATGTAGTATCATCTATCATTTACTAGATTCTCATGGGAGGAGGGCTGAATGTCAAAAAACTTTCAGATTTTTGATTTGATTTTTGGATTTTGTCTCAAAGTCCCAAAGGAAAAAGGTGTTCCTCTCAGTCTAACTGGCACTTTGATAGTTAGCGACTATGGACAATAGAAAAAATAATGTAGTTTTTGGCAGAATGAGGAGCAGAAAAGACAGAAGGAGTGATAATTATATGTTATCAGAGTAATCTGAGGTGTAAAAGTTGATAATCTGTACTGATTATAAAATTTCTGAGGCGGTGAAACTCTTTCTAAGCACAATTTAAAAATAGGAAAGGCTAGTGTGTACTATTGTGCTTCATCATCATAAATCTTGAAGTTATTTAAGAGTTTGGTTTTTCCATAAGCTATGTCATGTAGAAGCACTTTAATAGCTGGAGCAGGAAATGTTTTACAGCTTCCAAAGCACTGCCTCCCAAAGGCAAAATAGGGTATGTTTTTCTGTGACTGGGGTGAAGGTCAAATTTAACACCTCATTACTGACAAACTTTATTTGTGATACTCAACTACTACATGGAGCTATTAACTTGATCAAGTGTTTTATTACTGCTTTTATCTTAAGTGGTGAATTTGGAGACAAACTGTTTTGCAGTATGTTAAAATTCTTGGCTTTTTTCTGTAATGAACAAATTCATTGGTTTGCTGCATGGCCCATGCATTTTTATCCCAGATGCAGCATACTATGAGTGTCAGCTGTGCAGTAGGGGATTTTCATTTTTAAAAAAATGCTGTCAGTTCTGTTGCTGTGCTCCTTGTTTCCTCAAAATATATAAAAAAAGTACCAGTTTACAAAACACTTCAAAGTAACATAAGATGTGCTACTTTTCTTTTTGTGACATGCCTTCAGAATAGCATGATCTTAAGAAGGTACCTCAAAATGAGTCTCTCTTTTACCAAGACTCCTTTAGAAGAATGGTAAGTGTAAGGATAGATTGCCTTTCATCCTATGTGCTTCTGAAGTGTCATCTCAGAATAATTTTTTTTTAACTGATGGTATATTGTAATAGGCTACTCTGAGCATTTCTTATCAAAATATCAGCCAGTGGGGTAATTGTCTGTCTAAATTGCAGTTACAATGTCAAGTTTTGTGTGTTGCACTACAGGTGTTAAAAACATTTTTGAAAGCTTATTTGGTAGTCAAATCTACAGCCTAGTGTATATCATAGTAAAAAAAAAGTGAAAATTAAATATTAACAGTATCGTATGCATTTTAACAGAGATTGACCCAGTAGTTTTGAAGACCTTTAGTCAATGCAAATCCTGACACTTACCAGAAATACAGATTTTTTTGTAATCATGTTTAAAATTTTTCATTATTCTAGACTTTTAGGTGCAATCTGTTTGTTCAGGTTCTTTTTTTAAAGTTCCATTCTTATGATAAAATTCATGCGATGCCTGTGTTGCAATATGCATGAGAAATACTGATCAACTTTTTTCTCCATTTTTAAGTCCTTTGAGATGTTTCTAGGAGGTTTCTGAAAAAAACCTTTTTTTAGAGCTGTCAGCTTTCTAATTTGCTTTTTTGGCTTACTTATAAAAGAACAAAAGATGAGGAGATCACAGGCCTTAATGCTGTGCTCTTTCCTTTCCAGAATCAGTATATGGAGAAAAGCCTTATATTAAATGCTCTTCCTGTCTAACAATTAGGTTGATACGTACTGAATATAAATTTGAAGACAAAGGCTGTGATAGCTCAGCAAACTATTTTTGTAGTCTGACACCATTAAAAGAGTGCAAAATAATAGATGCTTTGACTTCTTGTTTGAGAACAGTTTTTGTTGACTTTTCTGTAAAATAATAATTTAATCAGTTCTCACTGGTCCAGAACTTAGAACATTACATGGAAATGTATTGTATAAACCATTCTTTTTTGGAATATTTTTTTATTAATTTTTAGTCACTTCTAATTTCTTCCTAAGACACATAATTAATAAATAATTTGCTTGTGATATAACTTGTACAGTTGGTGTCAGTCCTTGCTACTTAATACATCAACAGACATAAAAGTACCTGTTTTCCTTGAGGCATTGAATAGAGGTCCTTTTTATTGATCAGTTTTGTAGGTTGGGTCAGTGGTCCTGAATTTAACTCTAACTGAATTAATTTTAGTGGCTTACATGTGTCAGAGACTGCCTTCAGGAAAAGTCTGTCTTCAGCAGGGTGAAAACTCAAACTTGGCTTTAGAATGTTCATTTAAGCTATTAAAGATTTAGCTGTATGTTTTGATTGTAAAAACAGTGTTTTTAAAAAGCTTTTGTAATAAGGGATTCAGACATGGAAGCATGAGATACGCTTTTGCTTTTACCCTAATATTCAACAGGAAAAGGATTTGTTTTTTAGAAGAACTTGGCAGATACAACTTAAAGTTTAGTAGCAGTTGTTATAAGCTTTATTTCTGAGAAATGAACATCTAAAAATAGTGCTTTTTTGAAGCACGTGAGCTGCCTTTGTATAAAAGCAATTACAGCTGCTGTCTCATGTGATGCTTTATATTGCTGGATTTATATTGCTGGTTTTACTTCTAAGTCTTAGTCAAAAACTTTACTGGGAGGAGGACTAGGCTTCATGTATTTTGGTAGCAACGTTTTAAAGTAATTGTGCCTCTGTAGAAATGAAATTGATCATGTAGTGTTGAGAACATGTCAGAGGACTTGTTCTGTAATCAAAGCCATCAATTATATAATGTGAAATTAAGGGTAGCCTGTGCCTCTGGGAATATGTGTATGTTTCTCGTAATTTTGTAGATTTAGAATAAGAGTTGTGGGTGGTGATGGACAGGAGTGTCCTGAGAGCATTCTTTTCAGAGAAAACCCTCAAGTAGTAAAATGGTCATGTTTTGTTCCCTTAGTTGTTTGGAGCCCCAGTCTGCAGTGATAGGAATTGCAGAGGATAGAGGTGCAGTAGGCCGTTGGAGAATGAAAAGGTCTTTTTGACCAAAATAGTCTCATTTCAGTACCTTAACATCTCACACCAATGTTTAGAAACTTCAAGTTTTAGTAAATACACAGACCCAAATACCTCTGATGAAGAGAGGGGGTTGACCAGCAACAGAGGGAGTTTGGTGTGTAAACACAATGTCAATTGGAGAAGATCAAGGACAGAGTTAGGCTTGTGTTTCAGCCTCTGGCATAGGAGCTGTTTGTACCAGTTCATAGGATTAACCATGCAATGCTAAAATATTTACATGAAAAGCCCCTGCATCGCCATCTCGGGTGACAGGTTGCCCTGCTCTCTGGTGTATAGTTGTATCTTGGCCAGGGCTGCTTGCAGGGCAGGCAGTGAGACAGGACCTGCTGCGGTGCCTTTTCACTCTTATTTCTTGCACACGTAAGTAGTGCACTGCGAGTGAGCCTCTGGCTGAGTCTCAGGTACTCCTGATCCCGTGTGTCTGTTTGCAGTGTGTTTTCCGGTTCCCTTCTCTTGCTTTCCAGTGACAAATAAAGCAGCCCAGTGCTGAATAGCGCTGCTCCCAGCCCTTCAGTCAGTTGCTGGATCTCTGTTTAGCTTCTGCAGGTTTCTTGTTCTCTTGTCAGCCACTATTCTCCTGAATCTAAAATCAGCACAGAGTGGGACAGTTCCACTCTGAACATCAACTGTTTCCTAGTCTGCAGTATGTTTTCTGTACATTACGAATAAGCACTTTGCCTTGAAAGCCATTGGATTTTTAAATACATTTCATACACTATTACTCAAACCTGTCTGGTAAATTCATGGGTTTCACTCTTTGACCTGAATTTAGCCTCTGGGAGGAACAGAAGGATATTTGGCAAGTGTGCTTATATTGTATTTCAGTTCTTCCTGTTCAGTCAAGTCCTGTTCCAGAAAGTGCAGAATTATGAAAGAAGGGTTCCCTCACCTTTCCAGTGATGTGTACTGCAATTGCTGTATATTCATTGCAGTACTTCGCATTTGCACATTGCACTGTCAATTTACAGTATAACAGCCTTAGGCAGATGTGAGGGATAAAAAAAATAAATGTTTTTAGGTGAGGAGTGCAAGACAAGATTCCTGCTTGCAAAGATTTTGATTATGATTTTTCTTTTTTACATTTCCCGCTGTTAAGTCCTGATAAGAGAGGCAAGATTGAATCCTCTTTAAAGCAGAGCAAGGATTTCGCTACTTTGTGGAGCACAATTTTTTTTTTTTTGGGATATAGAAGATATGCCATGCTTGGATTTATTTTATTTTTAAGAAGGAAATGTTCATGCTGATCAGTATTCTTGTCTTCTCCTTTTCTATTATTCAGAGATTTCAAATGTAGTAAATCCTTAAAGACGTAGGTGGAATTTGCCTTTTATCTGTACATGGCTGAGCACAGTGGGATCTTAGCCTTGATTGTTGTGTTGGTTAGCTAGGATTTAAAAAAGATTCCAGATCAAATATCAGAAAGGTGTACAGGCTATTACTGTGCAGATACTCTCCTTTAGTGCCTATATTTGATGCATTCAGTGGGAGAGAAGTTTTATGCAACTTTGTTCTATGGAAATACTTATATATAAAATATCCTCTTAAATTTAAAACTGCACTGTTTGCCTTGCATCCTAAGCAATTTCAAATGTTACCTCTGTTTGCAGATGAACTAAATCTGTGGCTTCTAAGTTTGTGTTTGTGTGCAAAAGCAGTTAGGCTTGGATCTAGTATTAGGAGGTGCTTGCACATTATTTACGGCTTTAAAGGTTTTTTTTTTTCTTCCAAAACACTTTTCTGAAAGTGGTTTTGGAAACATCTTGTGTTATTTCAGCTTTGTTCAAAGCTTCAGTCTTTTGAAAGAACTCCAGCTTAAAATTTCTTAAAAAATGTTGTGTATCAAGTCATACAAGCACTAAATTGCAGCTGGAGAGATTCCACTCAGAAGTGGTTGAGGCAGTTGCTGTTTACTAATGATGGCTTTTAATAATGGCTTTTCTATAAGCATATTTGTCAGATTTGTTGCTTCAACTTTTCTGAACTGCGGAGTCTCTTGAAGTCTTGCCTTTGGCATTGAGGTGCATGTTGTATTTTAGTTATGAACTAACACTGTTTTCATTGTCCTTCTTTCCCGCTGCTGCTTTCTGTGCACTTGCTTCTTCCTGGCCTGGATTTTTATGTTTGCTGTTCTTCATTCCTCCATTGTATGTGTACACAGCACCATGGTGAGAACAGAGACTCTCCTGGACCATCAAGTAAGTGACTCCTCTCTCCTACATTGTGTTTGCACATATGTTCATGGTAGTTAGCATATATCTTTGCATATAGTTGCTGGGATAAATACTTGGTTTTCCTCTGTATCATAATTGAGAAGTTGAAGTTTGATGAAAATTTGCTGTTGGAAAAGTATTTTGCCTGGCATACCACTCATCCAAATGTTCCCTATTGTAGCCTTTATTTTTTTTAGTTGGACAAGTTTATTCTTTACCTTTCCCAGTCATAGCCAGGAAAAAAAAAATCTTTTATATTTTTTATCTAGAAGAGCAAAAGCTGTTTTTATCAGTTAGAAATGAAACTTTCAAGTGCTATTGTATTATAGATAGTAAAGATAGGGAAATAATGGCTCAGAAAAAGGTTTTATTCTTGAGCTTGTAAATTTCTAGTGTTATGTGTGGTTCCCTTAATTTCAATAATTTTACATATTCAGAATTGAATAGGTGTATATATACTGTAATTTTTCAGGATTGGATCTGGTGAGGTGCTAGGGAAAACTTCAGATGTATGTATGTGCTTACATGCAGCCAAAGACTTACTGGTGCCGTTGGTTTGTGGGCATAAGTATGACAGTATGATTGGCAGAGTAATTTTGCCTGGGATTAGCATTTGTGTATGTGGGAAAAAGAAAGATGCAGGCACAAATTGTTTCTTTTTTCTATGAGAAATCTGTGCAGAAGCTGTGGTCTTAGCTGATATAGCTTATTATAGACATTAAAAAACAATGTTGAATTGAATTGTAATAAACCTCTTCCTGTATATGATGTCCTTGTGCTATTTTTAGTGGTGTAAGCACTTTCACAGGCTCGTTATAGAAACAGAAGTGGGAATCTAAAACTTCAGATTTTTTTTTCTCGTAGCTTTACCTGAAATAAATTGGGGTCTTTACAGCCAATTTATGTTTCTTCTAAGGTATGAATTGTACTGACAAACCTTTATATTAGTAATTTGATGACCAGTATGATGAACATGAACAAAGTATGTATTCTTAACTCTCAAGAGTTCTGTTGGTATTGAAATTTCATGACCTCTAAAGAGTGACAAGGAGGCTTTGATATTTACTGTTTGTTTTTTCTCTAAAACAATGCCTTGTCTTTTCCCTCACCTCGGAGCAGATGTCTGAGCATTAGGATGAGGCATTTTGCAGAAGAGAGGACAACTTCCTCCTATGGTGTGAATAAATAATTATGTTCTTAACTAATGTATTTCCATTTGTTTAGTACTTTTATACTGCTTTGTATAAAAAGGAGATTTAAAAACTCTCCTGCCAATCATTCTTCAGCTTTATAGATGGAATTTCTCAAAAGCCCACTTGGTTTAAGAAGCTCACCTTGAATCCCCAGGCATGTGAAGTGCTTGCCATATGGTATTCTATATTAGGTGATGCATAAACTCTTTGGTAGGAAAAGAGCCTTTCTGACAGCTCTAGGAGTTATTGCAGGACCTAACTGACTCCTAATGAAGGAATATGAATTTTACAGTGAGCTTGAAGCTTGTAGTCCCGTTAGTGTGACTGAGTCACCACTGCTGAATGTAGCTCATGCTTTAGTAACGCTCGTGTGCAGAGCTTGCTTACACTGTGGGTTACTGGCAACTACTGCCTGAGAAATTATTGCATTGTGACAGCTTAAGGAAGCCTTTGGAATTCCCAAAGCTTAAAGCTTAAAAAAAAAGTCAGCAGTGCTGCATGCTGCCTATTCACAAACAAGCCTTCTGCACAGGTTACTCAGGAGGGGGTTGCTAGTGCAGTTCCTGCTGTGGAGCCTGTGGTGTCACCTGCTGCAGTGGCATAGGGGCTGGTGGGGGCACCTGCACAGTGCCTACAGAGATTTCTCAGTAGGCTGAGAAATCCCATCCCTGCAGAAGCTAAGTGGCCAGTGGCTTGTCAAAAGGTGTTTTCAGCTAGTTGGATGAAAGCTGGTCCTCCTTCAGTGCACTGTACGCCTTAAATCCTTAAAACAAGTGTAGCTCACTCTGCTTGCAGCGACCCATTTTGTGCAAACCTGTGAAGTGGCTGTTTTCTTATCCCCTTTTATTTTCACATACAAGACCTTCTGTGGTACAGTCTCTTCCCAAGACTTCAGCAACTGCCCTGCTCCCCACTTTCCCTTACTTGTAGTTGCTGAACAATAAACAGCTAGTTTGGTACAACAGGAAGAGCTAAATCAGACACTACTTTGAAATACTGGCCTTCTGTCACTGACTGACTTGAATTCTGAACTGTTAAAATGAGCTCGTTGCCTCCCTTGTGCATTTCCTCGCATATTTTTCCTCAGTAGCAGGTCACACAGAGTATAGTTTGTCTGGAGCAGAGCTTTAGATGGCTTATCTGATGTAGAAAAGTAATACAGGCTGGTGTACTGCAATCTTTGCATTCATAGAATCATTTAGGATGGAAAACACATTTAAGAATCATCAAGTCCACCACTAAGCCATGTCCCCAAGTGCCACATCTATCTTTTAAATACCTCCAGGATTGGTGACAGTTCTCTGGGCAGCCTCTTCTAATGCTTGAGAATCTCGTGGTGAAGAAATTTTTCTAATATTCAGTCTAAACTCTCATGCCACAACCTGAGGCTGTTTCCTCTTGTTCTGTCACTTGTTACATGGGAGAAGCTACCTTTCAGGTAGTTGTAGAGAGCAGTAAAGTCTACCCTGAATCCCCTTTTCTCTAGGCTAAACAACCCCATCTCCCTCAGCCATCCTCATCAGACTTGTGCTCCAGACCCTTCACTATCTTCCTTGCCTTTCTCTGGACACTCAAGCACCTTTTTATTTTTTCATACTGCTTTGTGTTCATTCCAGGTTTTGCTGCAAAATGTTTCCACTACTGTAATAAGAGTAGTGATAAAGCTAAGAAGGCCTTTGTACTTTGCAGAGTCCATCCAGAGAATAGAACTTGTTTGGTTTGACTCAAATCTTCTGCTGAACTTTTAAGGAAAGCTTGGGAACTCTTAAAATCATCCATGTTGTAAGTTCCAGTCTTTTCTTTAGTAAATATTGCTTGTTTCCCTCTTTGAGCACGTTGTCAGTATATCTGCTTTCACAGGACAGGTGTTACAGAGACAGTCATTCTTTGATTATGAAAAAAGGTACAGTTTTGTTGTGTGCAGCTTAACAAAATGTACAGAAACTATAAAACAGGATGGCTGGCCAGGTGATCCTAGAAATAGGTAAGAAGACAACAGACAAGTCTTTCAGACTGATGAGGTTCAAGGGGAGTAACTCTTCTGCTTTAAGCCTTTGCCTCAACAGAATTTGTACATGATTTATTTTGCTAAGACTTGTTTCTTGTGATGTGCATACATTCATCTTAGCTTTCTGGGATGTTGGTATAGCTTGATCTGGCAAGCTGTTTCATGGGTTGGCTGAGTCGAGACTAGTTAAATAAAAAGCTGTCACAAAGTGGCAAAGAAAAGAAGTATTTCAGAAGATAAGCAACAGCTCAGTGCTGTATCTCTATTGAGTATCAGCCTTTCCAACCTCATGCTAATTTTTGTTTCCATCTTTTGCCTCATGTCTTAGACCAGTCTTACTGGCTTCTTTCTGCCATCCTCTCCAAAGCAAATATCTGGTTTGAAAACCTCAGTTTTTAGAATTAAATGTTTTGCAACAGAGCAGTTGAATACCAATTTCATAAACAGCAGTGAAGGTCTTAATAGAAATCTATGCACAGGCACATGACATCATTGAATGAGCATCCATTTTGTATTTCAGCAGTGGTAACAAACAGTGATGAACAGCCTATAACTCCAGGAAAAATGAACCAGCACCAGGGGAAAGAAGCCCATTTTACTCCAACCAAAGAGTTACTCCAACCATGTCTGAGTCCAGGAACTGCCCATAGTCATGGTAAGACAAAGTTATTTTTCACAGAGGTTTTAAAGAACTTAAATTCTGACATTAATTATATGTTCCAAATCACTGCCTTTTACAATAAAAAGGTAAGGAAGAAAGCATATTGAAATTTTGCATGTAATTGTTTCTATCTTTATGTATTAATCTGAAACAGGAGAAAATGCATTACACGATGCACTAGTTTATTAAGGCATGCTATGATTTGCTTGATGGGAGAACAGTCCACGTGATGGTAAATGATGATTTGTGTGTAGTCCTGTAAAACCCACAATAACCTTCTTTTCTCAGTGTTCAAGTTGTTGTGTCTTTATGCAGCAGTGTTATGATGTACCATAAGTGGAACTTTTGTGGAAAGATACTTCAGCAATTACTCCTACTGAAAGATCCTTCTCTTTAGAAAAAGAAAAAAAAAAAGAAAATCTCAACACTTTTTTGCCAGCTTTCAAGCAATCCTTCTGCTTTGCTAAACCTATTGAAAACAAACTCTGGGGATTCATGAGAACTGACTGGATGGAAAGTGAAACTCATTAGTAGACCTGACATGCTGATAGACTATTCAAGAAATGAAAAACAAGCAATAGTTGGTCTCCTTGTGCTTAGTTGCATTTGAAACTACTTGCATTTGTTGCTCAGGAAATCATTGGACATCTTTCTTGGGGTGTGTGAAGTTCTTAGTGAAAATTTCAGTATTTTAAAATTAATATTCTTTTCCCTTTTACTATTGGCAGCCATGCTAGTCATCCATGCTTCCTTTAGTATTTTTCATGAGTAGTGTTCCTGACATGGTTTTATATTTTTAACTGGTTTTGGTATGAGTCTCCCTAACTGCCATAGCTTGCTTTGTCAAAGTAATGATACCAGTGTTTTAGAGTAATAAAGGCAGTGTCTTAGGTAACTTTGAATCATATTCCTGTTTCCCTGTTCAGTTCTATTAGACAAGAAAAAAACTTTGAAACAAAGACAGTTGTTACTGTGCTGAATCTGGTAGTATTTTAGTGTATTTTAAAGTTATTATGGTAGTATTTTTGGTACTACACACCTAGCTCGAATATATTTTTTAATTCCCAGTGTTATCTCACTGGAACAGGACTTGATGTCCTCTGGCTTATGTCAAGCTTAGTCTGGAAATATTTTCTGTATAATATAAATATATCTTGTTTATAATTTTTATTATGTTGAAAGAACTTTTGGTTATTATCTCTCTGTACTGTGTTGTATCCTTTACTAGACAAATACTGGTTTTATGTAAAGTGTATTTGAATATTCTAATAAAGTCTTCCTTTTAATATTGATGTTCCCACTAAGTTATAAGTCAAACTGTTGTGTTACTTCAGGACTTTCACTCATAGGAAAATCATTAAAAAGGGCTTGAAAACACTAAGATTGGTTGTCCTACGTCAAGCTCTTTGCAGATATTAAGTTTTCTCCCCAGATTTTTTTTTCTTCTGAATATTTCAGGGCTTATATAAGCAAATTTAAGCCAGTTGAATGTATTTGTGCTTTATTTAGCATCAATCATCACTGACTTAGTTTTCCAGGAGCACAACTAGACACAAGCCTATACTTTCATGAGACAAGAAATTTGTCTTGCATTCAATTTTAGTAGAGAAATAGTACATACAACGTGGGCTAGGCTTCAGCAACCCACAATTACTGTCTTGCAGCCTATCTACAGCTTGGGAGCCAATTTTTATGGAGTAGGTTGACCAACATTTAAAAATCAGGTGAATATT
The DNA here is from genome assembly GCA_013397155.1 of Irena cyanogastra. NCBI lineage: Eukaryota > Metazoa > Chordata > Aves > Passeriformes > Irenidae > Irena > Irena cyanogastra. Next base: position 1,271,322 of record VWZV01015433.1, on the reverse strand, counting down.
CAATCGTAGTTATTCCTATGGCAAAACTACAGTGCTGGCAAAAATGTGAGCTTGTTACATTGGAGAAAAAGAGATGTAGTGGAAGCCTGAAAAATATGAAGTAGAACAGAGCTTAATATGGTAGAGTACTTGAGGCTGTTGTAACTGAAATCCAGTTAACCAGGGTCTTTACCATGTGCCTGTGGTATGGTGTAATGAGATAGGAAATGTTTACATACAGAATTTGAAGGCATTTACAAGGAACTAAATGGAAATACTTCAGTCACTGACACCTGAAGTCATCCTTAGGAGATGAGTAATGTAAATAAACAATTCAGTATCATGCTAGGCACAAAATAACAGAGAATTGAAACAGAAGATGTATGATACCATCCACCAAGAACTGATTAAATATCTAGAAGGGAGAACTGTGACACAGGTACTTAGCTTTTGCTGCTGGGCAGTCGGATGTTGTGCAATGCTATTTGGCCACTTTTACCTAGGTTGTTTGCTGCTGCCTGAATAAAAAGCACCTGTGTTGCAATGCCATTTAGGGATAGAACTTTTGTAGGTTTTTGTAGCTCAAAACCAGGTGAGTCAGAATGAAACAAAGCCTGTGATGGGGCAGTCTCTGGAACAACTTTGGTGTTTAGGTGGAAACCACCACAGTGGCTGTCCAGCAGCTGTCTAGGGACAGGCATGCTCAGTGACCATTTTTTGGAAAATCTACTGGAACAAGCTTAATTTGTGTCATCTGCTTGTGTTTTAAGTAAGATCCTAATGACAAGAGTTAAAATATGGTTAAAACTACATGAGTCTTAATGCAAGGGAGGGGAGGTGAACGTTTAATATCAGTTTGAGGCACTGACTTCTTATTTGAAACAAAGAGAACCCTGTAATATGTCAATGTAAAGTTGTAAGTGGTATGTATTTTATCATTTTAGGTGCTGCTGTGTATAAATACTGTGTTTTCATTTCTGACCATAGGTCTGGATTTCAGAAAGCTTCTATTTTCCTTTACTTGGTTTCTTAGTTTAAGACATTAAAAAGTCCTCCCTCACTCTTGTCACTCTTGTGAGATGGAGCTTAGTATGTTGTCTGAGACAGAGGTGGAGGTCTTCTTGGAGTCCAGTACAGGTTTGTTTTATAAATGTACAGTACAGTTTGATCTGGCAGCACTGTCTAGTGGTTGTTCAGCAGAAGTCTATTTAAAATGTCACTGTTCTATATAATCTTCACACTGTTTTGCAAAATGTTTCCAGGATCTGTGAAATCTCACTGTCCTTTGTTCTGAGGCTGAAGTAGTTTACCTGTGAGGCTACAGACTGGCATGTGTAGGTGGGGAGATCACACATTTCCATAGGAAGCTGTAGCAAGGTTGTTTGATGGAAACGTATTAAAAAAAGGGATGGTGGAGATTTTTCCTGTATGATTTTAACTTGTTTATGTAGAAAGTTTAGAATTTTAGTGGCCAAACACTAACTCGGCCATATATGGCATTGATCCTGAGATGGGCTTTTAATTTTAATTTTTGTGGATTCAATTTATTACTGCCTTGCCCATCAAGTAGTTAACTAGACCATCAGAATAGCCTAGTCCTGATCATAATGCTGCAACTAATGTGTCCTGAACATACTAAATGATTATACTGTGTTTTTTTGCTTAATATTTTATTTAAACTTGTCAGACTTGGAGTAGGATCTAAATAATTCAGTAGCCTTTTGATGGAAACTTTAATGATCTTGGGGAGTTACTTTATCTGTGAAGCTTTGCTTATATTTGTGAGATGTTGTGTCTTTAGGCCCTAGTGGGCAGCATGGCCTTTCCAACTCACCAAGACCATATTTTTTTAAGTGTAGTCCATATAGATGTTAGTACTGCTAAATCATCTTTCAGTTCTAGCAGCTGACACACAGTATGATGCTAATTTAGCTCATTTTCTGTGTTTGCCTTCAGTGGTTAAAAATGTTAACTATTAATGAACAAACAACTAAACTTCTATCAAGGTTACTTTTGGAATGTTTCCTTTTTTAAACTAGCGTGTGACCAAAAGTAATAATTGACAAAATTATTTTATTGTAGTTTAAAAATTAACATTAAAAATACTGAGTACAAGACTGCATTTTCAAAAGTTGTAGTCCAGAACTCTACTTGCTGATGTCATCTGTTTATGTCAAATTATCCCTGGTAAATTGAATTCTTGTAAGTCTTATTAACTCAGGCATAGTGATTTATTTCTTCTATAAAATGAATTAATGCAGAAATAGTGATCACATAAAATTTATGAAAAAAGTCAGCAGTCTCTTTATAAATGATTAATAATATTTTTAACTTACCAATACTTTCTTAAAACATATTTCAAACTTTTTGTGAAGCCAGCATAGATGCTTAAATAGCAATATTTGTGGTAAATAGAGGAATCTAGTTAAGATAGTATTATTAAAAATTCTGTAATAGAATGCTTGAAAATGTCTGACTTTTCTGTATTTTTCCTGTCTTTATTCAAAACATCAGTGAGATGCGGATGAGGTGAAAATGTGAGATGTGTGAGATGTGTGTGCCCAGAAGGAGCCTGACAGGAGATGAGAAACAGGATCTGCCTTTCTTTTCCAGCAGAGCAGTAGTAGTTGTTAATTCAATTTGCAATGTGATTAAAAATATATTGTGTTACTGGACTGAGAAACAGAAGTGGCTTAGGTGCAGGGAGAGGAGGGTTGACAGTGGAAACAAAATTATATGTCTGCTAGTGATGATGATGATGACCATGAATTGGAAGGAAGTGAAGGTGATTTTGGGGAAGAGTGAGGGCATTTTTGGCTGTGCCGAGCTTGTACTTTAAACAGCTCCAGAGGAAACGTTTAAAGGATATGCTAGTGCTAGGATTTTAATCCACAGGATGCTGCATTGTTGGAGAAAATAGGAATTTAACTATTTTTATATGTGAGAGAAGGAAAGCAAAGAACAGGCATTTACAAGCAGTAGGTCCTAAAGAATAGTTACTAGCTGTTGAAGGGATGAGATGCCTTTGGAGCCTTAATGACCCAGAAAATATCAAACTCAAAATATTACTGACTGCATACCCAAGGCAAGTAACAAGTTAAAGCTGATTTGTTGTTGACCTGTGCAACCTGGAACTTTAAAAAACCATTTGTTTCAGTTGTTTGGCTCAGCTGACAGCAGGAACACAATTTGTTTCCCTGGGCAGTAACAAAGGTCTTGGAGCTCCTGCCTGGTTCTGGGTTCCTGGTGGTCAGTGTGCAAGAAGCCCTCGAGATACAACAATGCATCTCCTCTTAACCTGCTGTCAGTGGAAGGCAAATTACTGAGGACCAATAGAAGGAAAGACACAGCCCTGTGACAGTGAACTGAAAGCTTTTTCAAAGTATTAGCAACTCTACCTGAGACAGTCACTTGGCTGTGTTGCTCTGGGCACATTTCTGCCCTGAGGGGACATTTCTGAGGTCACAAGAGCCTGTTCTTTCATATGGATGCACGAGACCAAGCACAGCAGCGGGGAGCTGCCCTGGAGCTGAGAAATCCCACTGCCCATAATTACAGCAGATGGATGCATTGAGCACAGGCGAGGCTGCAACTCCTCTGGGAGTTGGTCACTGCTAAAATGCCAATTTGTGCTATTATTTTTTTTTCAGCTAGTGCTTTCAGTGTGTTAGTAATTCTTCTGGATGAGAGTATTTGGCTTGCAGATGGCAAAATCTTGCCAATCTATCTGGTTCCAAACCCAGCTGTTTCCTGGATAGTTGGGTTGTATTTTCTCTTTAATAGTAATTTCTGTTTTTCTTTTCACCTTTCCTATGTGTTTACTCTCTACATGTGGGCAGGCTTAGTCATGGAAGTAACTTCATGCAGTCTCCTGTTTCCCTTCACTGTATCTGTTCTTTGAATAGAGAAGCTGAAGAATGGCTAAATAACTTATTATCTTGATGCAGTAAGAACAATTTATTACTAAGCATGTCATGCTTTGTTACTTCACTTCATCTTCCCATAAGTCTGTCTCCTTGTCTCACTGCTAAAGAAGAACTGTTAAAGGTCTACTTGAGGCTCTCCAAAAAGCTTTTTTCTTAATACTTCAATATTAACAGTAAGTGTTGCTTCTGAAGTAAGCCACCATCTCTGCAGAGTAAATGCATTTAATGTCTTAGAAAAATATTAGCACTTTTACTTTCTCCTGCCACATAAGAATTCTTTCTAAAACCTTGCAAGCCCTCATGCTTGGAGACTCTTAGTATTTCTTGTTGTTTTATTAGGAGGTATTTTAATTTGCCTTGCCTTGCTTTTGATGATGAGGGAGTATTTTGTAATCAGCAGTGTGTGGGAGCCATGGGCACTGGTTGTTCTTTAGGAAGTATTGGACTAATGCCTGTTAATCCTGCTGCAGGGTCCTGAACCTAGGGACATGGGTGGTAATTTTTCAGTTTTTTGACAGAGTGTGGAAGTGAAGCCCCAGTTCCACAAAACTGTGTAACCTATTTGGAGTAGCTTTAGTGATGCTTGTCTTAAATGGGACGTGTGTGAGGATCTGGTCACAGTAGGAGGAAGGGGCTTGAGCCCTAAATGATTTGATCTTAGTCTGTGTTATAAAACTGAATTTCTGGTAACATGTTTTAAGTTCTGCTGTGTGTGGTTAGTCTCCTGAATACATTATCTTGACCTCCTGCTTTCTTACTGCCATGCGTACTCTGGCACATTCCTCTCTGCAAGTCATTGTGTTTATTAGAACTTGCCATTTCTGAAATGCTACTCCACCCAGTATTTGTGGCTTGGGTAAACTGCACATTCTGCTTTCTGTGTGGGTTATAGCTTTATGAAAGTATGGTACTGGGTTTAAAAGACACAGCAGTGATTAATGTGAAACATTTCAAGCAAGTTCTTTCTTCATGACAGTCTCTGCAGGACTGGCCTACTTGAACCTGAGCCGTGACTTTGAGGATTTGGTAAGGGTTGAGATGACAGTGTTGAAACCTGAGCAGTGAGCAAAGCTATTTACTCCCTGTGGGAGGAGCTGAGCAGGCTGTTAGCAAGTGAGGAGCTGCAGCCAAGTAGAGTTACCAGCAGTGCTTGGGGAGCCTTGGTAGTCATTGGTCACCACTCTCAGGATTGCCTCTGGAATTACTCCTCAGCTAAACTGCGCTGGACTTGGAAATACCAGAGAACAGAAGACTATTTGGTGAAAGAAATTTGCCTCTCTCAACTGCTTTCCAACTTGTAGCCTCATGGTTTAGGTATAATTTTTTTCTGAATCAAATATCGGTGCTGAAGGCAAGTATATCTTTAATACTCTTTTTATTAAATAGGAAAAACCCACTTTTACTTTAAATCTACATGTGAAAATCAGATGGTGGATAAAACCTTCATAGGTATGATTGTCTACCTGTTTTTCTGTATGCTGCAAAGAGTGTGTTTATACTGCATGTAGTGAATTATTTATGACCTTTTCATGGACTGGGGGGAGGATTCTGCTGGAAAAGGTAGTTATGTTGAAATGTCAGGGCAAATTACTGTCAAAATTGCAGGGCAAGTCTGAAAAGCTTCTGCCTTCCTCTACTACACCAAGCTTTCCTTCCTCTTTCTTTTCTCTCTAGCTTTCACAGAGTTTGTTTTTAAGAAGATTTTGGCTTTTCCTTGGGTTCCTGTAGGGGGAAAAGGATTATTTTACTTTGCATCACTATCCATAGCCTTAGTTGTATTATTGCATCAATATAAGTTTTTAGAATGTGTTAGTTGTTCTAAACTTATAAAATCTTTAAAAATGATTATTATAGTGAAAATTCCTTATTTGGATAGTCCAGATAAATTTGATTTGAGTTCAATTTCATTGAATTCATGCCTTTACAATTTAGAGAGGTCTTTTTTGTTAAGACTGTGGGTTTTTTCAGCTGTAATTATTTTTCCATTGGAGAAATGTTTTAAAACTAAACCCAGACTTTGTCAAAAGTGTTCACAGGTTGTCAGAACTCCACGCATCTTCTACTTGACTTTTGTTTTGTACACTGAGATTTTACATTTTGCTCCAGGCTATATCCTGGAAGAATGTCTTAAGCACAGGATTAGGATTAGTTTTTCAGCCAGCATTTATTATTTACTGATTCAATATCTGATGTGAGAACTGCATTCTGTCCTTTGGAAAAATGCATACATTAAATAAGTTTTTCTCCTCTAAAGAGACTGCCTGAGAATGGATTTTTCCCGTTGTGCTCCCCTCCACCCTCCTTCCCTGAGATACATGAACTAAGTATTTCAGTCATGTAGGGATTTTTGTCTTCCTACTGATGTAGATGTTTTCTAACACAGAGAAACCAGTAAACCTTTTTTCTGTTTCAGTGACATACTTAGTCTAGTGCCTCCTATTGTGACTTGAACTTTTGTTATGAAAAAGTTTGTATATTCATGTATAGATACACTGTGCCATACACCTGATGCCTTTAAGCTGAAGTGCAGATACTTCCCTGTTTATGCAGGCTTTTCTGCCATGTCTGATTTACACAGTTGGACTTGGCTGTAGTTCTATTTGTGAGTATCTGAAACTCTGTAAATTTCTAAGCTGTGTATGAGAGTGCATTTCCTAAGTATATCAACACTTTAAGCACTCGAAACTAATATCGAAAGGACAGAAGGCTGCCTGGGATGTTGGTCTAAGATCACAAAGTCTGATTTCGTCGGTAGATGGACCTGTTCTGTCTGAATTTATTTTCAGGAAGGAGAGAAGAAGAAGAAAAAGGATTTATAGGATTTTTTTTTGGTCTTTTGGAGGGGAAGGGATGAGGAGATGAAGGAGGAAGCTTAAATTAGATTTTTTTTTCTTTTCCTTCTTTGTTGTAGTGGTGAGACAGAGTCATATTTTGGTAAAAGACTCAGAGCCTGCCTCTCCTGTATTGCTGTTGAGTTAAAGCAGAAGGGGCTCAGAATACCTGGATAACAGCTTCCTTGACTGGAGAGAGCCTCAGAGAGGAGAAATGTAACATTATCTGTATTGAAATTCTTAATTTTATCTACCCAAAGAGTTCAGTTTCAGTTCTAAATGGCGAAAAGGGCATAGGAAGGAGAAAGAGGTATTTCAATCTGTTCCTGTTTACAGTTTGACTACACGAGCAGTGTCAAGGGACCTGAGAGGGCATGGAGAGAAGTAAGGGAAAGGCCTTCAGGATTTTGTTATTTCCTGAAACCCCTGGAAATACAGGTGCTCCTTAGTAAGGTGAACATAAGGTGGCAGAGAAGACCCAGCTGTGAAACAGGCTGGTGGGCTGGCAGGTAGGGTCCAGCAGCTGGAGGCAGATGAGACTGAGTGCTGGGCTGGTGTCTGCTGGAGGAGCCTCCCTTCCCTTTAGTCTTTGTGACCCAGCCATTCCTGCACAGAGAGACATGGGAACGGCCGGATACCAGTGTCAGGGTCACAGCCCTGACTCTGAAAGAGGAGATAACAGCCCCATTAACTGGGCAAGGTAGGTCTGTAATGAGAGGATACAGTTCCTTCTGTGTGTAAGGGGAGTCCTACTGCAGCTTTCCCTTGGTTTTAATTAGAATAAAAAGAAAATGCATATTATGAATAGATTTGAACCAAGGTATTCTCTCTGTTTTGTAGTTAAGACAGATTTGGAGAGGTGATACAGAGCTGTGTTTATTAAAACAAAACCAAACAGAAAAAAAAGCGTTCTCCCTCCTTGCATTTCCTCCTCATTGCCCTGCCACTCCACTCCTTTAGGTTTTTAGCTGTTTTTTCTGTTCCTTCTGGGACATTTGGACAAGGACTGTTTCAGCTGCAGGAAGTGTGAGACACGGGGTTGGATAAATGGAGACAGGCCTGAATACATGATGCTTATCCAGAGTTTCCTATCCTCTGTGCTTAAGTGAATTGTGTTTTTCTTATAGCATATAATGGTTTCTATTGATGGCTATCCATGCCTCACCTTTTTTCCTGATACATCTTTTTACTTTGTCATATATTGGGAAGTTAACTACACTTCTTTGTATAAGGAGATAGAGTAAATAGTATTATTTGAGGATTAATCATGTTCATGCTACTATTGATTTAATTTATGGCATGTGATTCACTTTGTAATAAAAGGAGACTTCTGGTATGAAGTAGGGTAAGAACTCAAGTTCTTATTTTCAAGGCAGGACTTGGTGTCCTATTGTCCTGTTTTTTAGTAGAGAAGGTTTCAAAACCTGTTTTGGCAGATGTAAGTTTTGATGGGGAAAATGGGACCAGTAGAGAAACACCAAATGGGAAAGAAGTTCCACATTTGCAAGAGGGTGGCTGTGCACACTGGTCATTGCAGCAAAGAGGCTGCTGATGTAACGAGCAGTTGATGGAGGTGGTTATGGAGAGATTATTTGACTTTATTCTGGTAGCTGCCAGCAGGAGGAGTTTGGATCAGCAGATTTCTAGTCTTGAACCACAGTTTGCGAATATTTTTGTGATTAAAATTTAAGCTGGCCCATTTAAGTGTTTTATTTATTGAATAAAATATTTGGGGCATTAATAATAAAAAGCATTTTTTGTGGAGATTATTTAGGGCATCTCTTCCATGACTCAGGCTGCTTTGTGTATAAAAATATGGGAGAGTTTTAAGAAGAAAAAGCAATTGCCTCACCTTTTAAAGAAAAATAAGAAATGAAGATGTAGAGGCCATGGCAGTCAGTTGACAAAAACTAGTTAGGTGAGTGTCTGAACAGGAAGGTTCAACTTGGCTGCATAATGCAAACGATTGACTCCCTTTTCAGATTCCCATAGTGTACCACAATATCAAACAGGGAAGCCACAAAGCTCATGAGTTGTCCTTTGTGCAGTATAAATTTGGGACTTGAAAGACTAACAGGAACTCTATTTAAGGAATCCCTAAAACATAAATACCGTTTTTGTGTACTTAGAAATGAGTAGGACCAAAACTGAGAGGTAAAAAAATGAAATGTGATGTGTTTCCCAGAAAAAAGGAGCTGAAGCAAAGCCATTCCACTTTAAGCATCCTAAGAGCTTTGCTGAGAGGAGTGTAGTGTTGCTTGGCTTGCTGCTGATTTGGCAGGCTCTGTCTCTTCACTGCATTTTTCATGTGCGCCCTTCGTTTGTTTCTTTTTTTTTCCTCTTTTGTATCTTACTCATCAGAATGTGAGGTAAAAGGCTGCTACTGCAACACTCTTGCTCCAAGCAGCTTATGCTAACCAGCTTTCACAGAGAACGTAATCCTTACACAAACACCTTAACTCATGAAGGAAGAAGGTCCAGTGCGACGTAGGTTTTCTTCATGTGCTGGGATTTCATCTGTGTTTTCTCCGAGAGCCGATGGCCGAAAGCTCGTCCGGAATGCTTCGTTTGGCGGATATAACGAGCTCTCTCCTGCTTTACCAGGTTTGTTTCGGTCTTGTATTTCTTAAAATGTACAGAAGCGAATATAATCTCTACTTCAGATTTTCACGCTTGAATGCAAGTAATGTACCGAGATGTCGGTGGAAATTGAAGAGAGTATTGCTTGTATGCATTTAGATAACAGCTCTTTGTAGTGGCAAGATTTGCAGACAGGGAAACAAGTAAGTTAGCTTTCACACTACCACAAATCTCACTTTAGAATGCATTGGTGTATTTGAGACTGACTGGAATGTTTGTTTTGGTTGTTTGGGCTTTTAGGACTGAGGTTCTGTGATGTGGTTTATAAATGCCTTCCTCTTGTACTTTCCACTGCCTTCCCCCCCCATAATGGATCTGCTTTAAAATTGTACAGCAGAAGATTTTAATTTAGCTGTAACTGCTGGAAAATCTGCAGGCTGGTGGTCAACAGTTTGACATAAAATGACAAGATAGAAAATGAGGGCTAAAAACATAGCCTTGCTAAACTCTGTAGTACGAGATTTTTAAGGCTTAAAACCTCTGAAAGGGCTTTAATCTCCTTTTGCTCAGATTTGCTGTTTCCTGAAAATCAGTACTGGAATATTGAAGTGAAGTTGTAGATCACTGCACATCATTGTTCATAATGTGCACTTCTGACGTAGGTACCTGAATTTCAGCAGTTTACTTCAGAAAGCCTCAGTGCTTGAAAATGTGTTACAAGGTCACCCATTTCTGAAGGGGGACATAATACACATTGTCCATTCTTTCCCGAATTGCTCTGGATGTGTGATTTGTCTTGTGCATGCGCAGAGATGCACTTTATTGTGTAGTTCCACGGGGCCAGGATGTTGGGGGGTTGGAAAGGGGGGAATAAAATAGTTTTCATTTTCTGCTGCGTGCCTCCTGCATCATGGCTCACTGAATTTGTAAGCCCTGGTTCTGAAGCCCCAGAGCAGAGTTGGGTGCAGACCATGGGGGAGGTTGCAGACACCATGTTTTATTGAACTTTTTTTATCCTGGAATGTTTCCTTTCACTCTTTTTCAGGAACTGATTAGCCTTCTCTTGAGAATCTAACACTGAGTTTTATTCAAGCTGCTTATGAAATAAAAGGTCTCAAAGCTTGAAAGCATGGGGTTGGCAACCAGACAGGTGCTTCCTACCTTTAAAATAAATATGTGTAGTCTGGTAATTAGTGGAAGAAAAAAAAAAGAGGTCTCATTTTGTATTTGCTTCCTTTCTGTATAGAATCCTACAATTAAAGCTGATCACTGTTCATAAGCAGACGATAAATAATTACTTAAAATGCAGAACAAATGGAAAGTGGTTTTTAATGAAAAAATCCAAATGTGTACATAGAATTAAAAAATGCTTGCTCTTTTGGAATCTTGCATATATCTCTGAAGAATTTCAACATTCCTAACATGCCTAATGAACATTCTTTATATATTCTTTCAGATTGGTTTAGGCAAAGAGTAATTGTCTGTTTTAAATATACTCATGTATACTCACAGTGATGACAGTCTTTGGTTATTTTTTAATTTTGTGTGGTGCTTACAGAAGAAAACACTACTGTTAGAAAATACAGAAAAGGATTTTGCTTACTTTTCTGATTCGCTTTCAAAGTCTATGGAGGAATCTGAATTAGTTAATGTGGGATTGTACTCTTAAATCTGGTTGTCAATAAGCTTTTGAAAGTCAGTCAGTTAATAAGACTATGGTTCCCTGTGTTCAGTTCTTTAAAAAGATTTTTCCTTTTTTTTCCTGATGTGTTTATTACATAGCAACAGTGTTGATAATGCCCACTAAGTACAGCTCATAGTTCTGCTAGAAACATTTTCCAGCTGAAGTATTTGTTCCTGAAAACTGCACATGTATACCAGTAATCAAATCAGGCTGTTCCTTTTCTTTTCAACTGGAAGGCAGTAATAGTGTTGCTTGGATTGCTATTTGTGATCTTTTCATGCGTTGCATTGCTTTTCTACTGTTTTTTCTGTATTTCTGAAAAAGAGCCTCACACGGATAGTAATTATTTCTTTTATGGATAAAATAGATCTGACATTAAAAAGTAACTTGCTTATTTTCTGATGTATTTTTCTCATGTATCATAATTGCAGATGGCATTTGAGAGGCAAAATGCCAGTATTCGAGATGCAAGAGTTATGTGGTTGGTTTTGGTTTTTCTTTTCCTTCAAAATTGACTGAAGGGACAGATTGTGTGTGCAACTTCAAAAAGTATATGTTATGCTTGAAAATTGAAATCTATTATCTAGTCATTTTTTTTTTGAAATTGTACCCTTCCACAGTCTTTATCCTAAATAGTCTTTAATTTTGCAGTGTATATAGCCTTGGTTTTTGTCAACAACAGTGTTTTGAGGAATTTTTAAATTTTTTTTTTGTTATTGACTACATAATCTGGCTCAATCTCTAAAGCAGCAGTGTTTGATTTTTGTTTCATTGACCTCTTGTATGCAAGGCTTCTGTCAGGCTCTTAAATATCTCTGAAAGCTCCTAATGAGTTTTAATGTAGATCTTCACCTGCAAGTTTTGGAAGAACATGCTGAGTCCTCACAGTAGGAATGCACTAATGGACAGCTTCCCTTGGCTTCTGAGGTTGTACCATGAACTGTGGCTGACTGCAGTGGCGTTGGGATCAGCTTTCAGAGCCCATGGCACCTGAGCTGTTAAGATAAGGAAGGTCACACTGGGAGAAAGTCTGTTAAGGTGTAGTGTTGCTTGGAAGGCAATCGCTGATGCTCAGAACTGCTTTAGAGAGTACAGTAGTGGTGCTCCTAACACTAAAGATTGCTTTCAGGATTGTAGATAGAAAATTATACATAAACTCAAAGGATTCAATAGAGAGGAAATTACAGAAAGGGACAGTCTTCAACACCTGAATTTCTGCATTGTGAAATGTGGGCTCAGGTTATTTTGTTGAAGAGTTGCTGATTGAGTTACATGGGACAGAATAGTTCTTTGTGGTTTCATTTCTTCGTGGTGATACTGATGCAAAGCTTGTTTGGGAAAATAAAAAATGTATTTCTGTTGGATAAGGGTGTGTAAAGTCCTTAAAACTGTTGTGCTTCAGAAAGCAAGCTTGGAATTACAGCTTCACTTCTATGAGAACAATCCTGATTTAGCACTTCCGTGCTGATTCCCGCTCACTAAGGCTTTTGTATGTGCCATTAAATAAACAAAAATGGGAAAGTCATTAGAAAATGCCTGCATTGCATTTTCAGTGGGATTTGATTCCTTTTGAGGAATTCCTTTTGGGCACTGGATGAGGAGAAAGTCTCTGCTATGGTTCTGGTGTGTGTTTCGCTGCCTAAGACTGGCGTAGAATCCAGTAACTTCTCAGTGAACTAAGGCAAGCGTAGCCTCTGAGGCTTTAGACAGCCTTTGTTCTGTTTCAGGCCTGGTAACTGGTGCTGTAGGAAATGTGCTTTTGCATTTGGTATTATATAGGAAATGTGGCTTCTGGTGTCTCAATTTTTTTGTGGATTCTGTAGTACTGCAAATCTTCTGCCTGTCAAGGTACTCCTTCCCTGTTGTCATATGGTCTGCTACATTATAGGTTTTTATTAGCTGAACAAATCTATTGTAGGTGTGTTGGAAGAATTTAAAAATGAAGGATTTAATCAACTATGCCCAGGTGGGGCTTCTGTAAGGATGTGTAAAAGTTGTTTGTAAAGGCATGTAAGGTTTCCTTTCTGTGAACATAAAATGAGATATTGTACTGCAGAATTTGTACTGTACAAATTATTGTATATAATTTTTAAAAAATCTGGTCTTACAAAGGAATATCTGCACAAGGTAATAAATGTAAAGGGAGAAAAATCCCCAAAAGACTGGTTACCAGACCAAAATCAAGAGGAATCTTAAGATTTCTCATGTAACCTGGAGATCAACCTAATGGCTCTTTAACTCCGTGAATCTTCCCAGGATGCGTAATTGTGACAAATGAATCAGTTCTGTCTTAGATTTTCTGGGTATTTTAAGTTGTGAAAGGCTGAAGATAATAATAACAAAAAAAAAAAAAGAAAAGAAAAGGGAATTCCTACTATGGACAAACTACCCAGCACTGCTACAGATAGTTAAAAATTCTTTAAAAGCTCAATAGTTTCCCCTCACATAGACACATTCCCCTGAAGAATGTGAAGTCAAGGAGATTCTCTGGTAAGTCTTCTTGTTTCAGGGATCAGAATACCGATTTGTGGTTCAAAGTCAGGACCATGCCCAGAGGGATGCTCCAGAGCACTGATGGTGTCCATGGGTGCAGCATGCCTGCTGGTGCCGTGTCTGGTGCCGTGTCTGAGGGTGCACTGTCCTGCTGGTGCCGTGTCTGAGGGTGCACTGTCCTGCAGGTGCCGTGTCTGAGGGTGCACTGTCCTGCTGGTGCCGTGTCCGTGGGTGCAGGGTGTCCCTGCTGGTGCAGTGCCCTCTCATAGGCACAGCTCTTGGACGCCCCTGTGCCAGGCTTCTCAGCTGCCTGGGCAGTTCTGAGATCCATGCCTGAATTCACGGTCTCATCTGCCTCCTCTTCAGAGGGCATGTAAATGATGGCATGCTGACTTACTCAGATAAATGCGTTGTGCAATTTGTTTTATTCCTGTTTATAAAAGCTTTGTGCTGCCACCACCCTCTTCAAATAAAATGGATCAGCGAGTGAGATGTGTCTCTTAAGCACAGGAGGCAATTATTTTGTGAGAAGGTGCCAGGTTCTCAGTATGTGTTCTCTGGCACAGAGCAGCTGTGTGGCAGCACCCATACCATTGTGTCCCTGTTTTCCATTGTCACATGGACACCAACTTACTTTGCTTTTTGGATACTGGGGAAGTGTGGGGTTTGTCACAGAAGAGAAACATGGCATTTTGACAACTGTTTTAAATATAAGGTCTTATAGTTATGCTTCTTCAGTGTCAAGTTGAATGTATAAATTCAAGGCTAATGTAAGGAACTTTTTCCATCTTCTTGCAAAAAAATACTGACTGGTGATTTTAATCAGATTTGCTTTCATGTAGGTGGTATTTAACAATTATCTAGCTACAGAAAGGTTCAGAAATGAACAAACAAAGGCTTTATTCAGTACTCTTCTCTGTGCCTGCTTGTATAAGGTAGGGTAGGATGAGAAAATAAAAGGACAAAAGTTGGCACATTATATTTACATTTTATCAGGTTATTGGATCAGGTACAGCATTATACAAATACTGTGGGCTGTACTTGCCTCTTAGTGGCAAGTATTAAATTAGTGTATATGGGAATAGCCTGGTATGTTTTGAACTGATGAGATAGATTGGTATATATACTGTTTGAAAATCTGATTTACTTGTACTTTTTTAAGCTAAACACGTTGGCAAATTTATTTCAGAGGCTAGTTCATGTAAATGTTACTAATGAATTTAAATAATTTGCCACAATGCTGTTTTTTCTTCAAGGTTTTGACAAAGGGAAGGACGATGCGTCGCAAAAAGACGATGCAGCATATTCCATGTCAAAAAGCAAGGTAAGGAAAATAACCTCCTCACCTGTCTTAAAAATGTTGGTGTGTAAAGGAGTAACACATTTTTAATTAAGGGCAAATGTATTTAACTTTCATTGTAGATAATCTTGAAGATTACTCTTCAGATTCAGCAATAGATGAAGGTTACAGGGAATCTCTTAATATAGTTCCCAGGATGACATCACATCCAAATCTGTGGTTCAAAGTAGTGAAAATTAAATATGAAGTCTTCTTGCAGTTGTCTTGGAATGGGATATTGCCTTGCCGTAGATTTTAAATTGCCTTGCCATAAAGTTTAAAGGCTCTAACTTACCCAGCTGTGTGGTTTTCTATTTTCTGCTAGGATGTCCACTGTCTTTTTAAAGAGGCAAATGTGGTAATAGACACTTAAACAGATTGTTGGGATGCAGCAGATGTAGGTTGCTCTGGAAGGTGATGACCTGATCTGGAGCACAGCTAGCTCCCAGGGGAAAGGGGGAAATTTTTGCTTTTTGCTGCTTTTGCACACAGCTGTTCCCACAGCCCTCTGTTCTGGGCACAGGCAGCCACACCCCTTGGAGACAGGGTTTGCACTCGAGGTCTTGCCTTAAATTTTTCTGTGATATTTGATATATCAGAGCCATAAAGAGAAACATTACAAAGATCCTGAAGAAAAATGAAGAGGCTTAAAGATTATGGTAGCATTTCCAGGCATAAATGGTGTCATGAAATTGCAGTGGGTAAGCAGTTTAGTTTCTGCAGCTGATGCTGCAGTTTTGTGGTGTGTAGCTAAGCATTTCAAACTTGGTGTCTTACACGTGATGTGGAATCACAAACTTTCTATATTTTTGCTTTACTGCATCATAGAGCCTCACTTGTCAGGAATATCAAAGAAGTATATGTCACCATGCAGCTTTCTTGTGATGACCAATATTTATATTGGTCCAGAAACCTCAAAATCAGTTTGACTTGGAAATCAAGTTAATATGATCTCTTTTGACTTGGATTTATTCCAGACTCTCAAGAATCATATATCTTTGACTATCCAATTCCCTTTTCCTCTCCATTATATTTATTTTTCTTAGTTTTTATCTTAACAGGATCTTAAGTCTTTGGGTTCTTTGCTATGACATTTTTTTGTGTCTGTCAAAGATGAGACCAGTATTCCTACTTCTGCTAATATATGTTTTTATTCACTCTTTTTTTTTTTTTGATTGCTGCATGTGGGGCTTGATTTTACTAGTGCAAGGGAAATAGCAGACCTTCATCCTAAGGGAGAATGGAAAAACAGTGATGGGACTTGCCTGGAATCTGGTACTGAATGTACCTTGCTGGGAGTTACAGCAGGTTCTCTTAAAATTGTTTTCGTCTGAATTTTTTATCCCATCCGTTTTGTGTGGATGTAACAGAGAGATGGTTACTGGCTTAAAAATATACGGATCACTGACCTGCCTCATAACATTGAAGAGCTAAATGTAGAGCTTTACTCAGTGTCATATGCATGAGCTTTAAAACTAAGACAATGAGAAAACGAGTTTTTGTAGCCTGGGAATCTTACTGGTTTGGGGCTTTTCTGTGCATGACCTTTGGATTGCCTTAGCTTTCTGTTAGTGAGCAACTAGAATATGTATGAATGTTTTGCTTAAGTTGTTCCATTATAGCTTGCATAATGAGTTCATTAGCTCTTCTTATGTGACACTGATAATCATTTTTCCCCTCTTCTGTTACTACATTTAAAGTACTGTATTTCCTTTAAATTCTAGAGAGAGGAATGTAACTTCAGGTTGTATATTCATCTTAAAGCTGAATTTTGAGTGTCAAGAGCATGCCTTCATTACAAGATATTTCTTTCATTTTTCCAAGACAGATACAGAAGTAAAAGAACATTTACTTATCATTAAAGTAATTTTGAGCTAAAATTACTTTTTGTCAGTTGTTGGACACATCTTTTTTACAGTAGCTAAGTAGACTCCTGTAAAGTCTTAGTTCTGAATTAAAGATGTAAAGAAGAATCCAGGTTAAATTGTTCTGTACAGCTTGTGACTCTTTAGACTTCGTTTCTTCTGTTTGAGCAGCCTGTGAGTTAAGAGAATGCTCAAGTGCACTGTTTTTATTATAGCTGTAAGTTTTAATCAAAGCTTGCATATTTTTGACTGTCATTTTATAGTATTCCAAAATACAAATTCAGTGAATAGAATTTGCACTGTCATTTGAGATTTGAAATGTGGAACATCTTGAGGGTCAGTTTTGATAAAATGTCCTTGAATTTGAATTGAATACTCAGTTTAGAATGTTAAATTGAGTTTTTTGTTTTGTTTTTTTTTTCTTTTGACAATGAAGAAGTTTTGGGCCCACTAGGCTTATGTTTCAGTGCACAAAGAAATACAACTCTCTAATTTATCTGAAGTTTGTACTTAATGAATACCTACTCAATGTTCTCTGACCTCCAGTAGGAATGGTGTGAAAACTCTGTCAGAGACTCCTCTAAGACTCCTCTTTTCTGTTTTTTTTTTTTTCCTAAAGAGTGCTGTTCCCAAAGTGAATATTTGGTGGCTTGAGTTCCCTTTCAACTAGTTGGCAACAAACCTCTAGGAGCAAACTTTGAACCGTAGAAGACATGGGGGAGAGGTGGGGGGGGAAATCATGTGGTGCTGAGGCAGCTCATTGTCCTGCATGAACAAGGCTTGGGTGTCACGAACAAACCTGGGTCTCGTTCCTGCCTGACGCCAGCGTGAGCTTCTTGAGGATGACTTGCAAAGTAATCAGAGCGTGGAATTAGGGTTGAAGGAGCAGAACAAGTGCCATTAGTGGGCAGTTGTACTCTGAAGATTTGTAGAGCACTGAATCCTAGACTGAAGAGGCTGTATTTTCCTTCATGAGTCACAGGGTAAGTGCCTCCATAGCAGTCCTTTTGGAGAAGCTGTCAAGTTGTGCATGAAGACAGCTGATTCTATATTCTGATTCATAAATCTTGGGAATGACTCCTGTGTTAATACACCTGGATTCTCCTAAAACATTCTCCTCTGCTAAAATAATGCCTAACTAAACAAGCACGCTCTGTCTAGTAACAGTCTAGATGAGCTAAATACTTGCTGTGTATAGGTCAGCTGCTTCTGAAGGAACCTCAGACTTCTTTCCCATAAAACCCTTACAAAAAGAGACTCCATGAATAGGTGGTGAACAGCTCGTGTTACAAGCAGTGGTTTGTTGGTTTGTTTGTGTTTTTTTAAGGGGGAAGCAGTAGAGAAGTGAGGGGGAATGGGAACCTTACAAACATAATTGCACTTCAAACACTTGCTGAAGTGCCAGCATCAGTAATAAATTATTGTATCTGTCATTTGTTTGTTATGTATGTTGTGAATTTCAGTCTGAATCCAAGCTTTTCAATGGCTCTGAGAAGGACATCTCTCAATCTTCAAGCAAGCTTACAAAAAAAGAATCTCTCAAGGTGAATTAATTTGCTGGTAACTCCTCAAGGACTATAAATACATTCATATATTTTTTTCCTTGTTCTCTAATGAGAAGACAAAAATGCCAAATAATGATGAAACTTAGGGAATATTTAAGTGTCGTGAGAAGTTGTGCTGTTGAGTCTCTTCAAATTTTACTGTATTTTTTACTTAAATAATAGCTTCTATAATGCGGTCTTTAAGATGGCACAATATTGTAGAATAACTCACATTATAGATTATTTCAGATTGGCAGGGACCTCAGGACACCTACATGCAATGAAATGACAAATGGAATTATCAAATAGCAATTTGAATGCATTTGTACTACCTTCTTCCTTCTGTACTGTAGCAAGACCAAACTCCAGTGTTTGGTAGATACCATTTCAAGAGAAATGTAAAATTATTTGGCTTTAAATGAGGGAGATACATTCCTGAAAATTTCTCCTTGGGAGGGGACCATAACTGGTGGCTAAAGACCACAGATCAGATAATATACCTGTATATTGGAACTTTGGTTGGTTGGTTTTCCTCCTCTTTGATCCTAACAGGAGTTTCAAAGTCCTCAGTTTAAAAAGAAAATTGCAGAAGAATCTGAAATTACCTATGTCATAGCTGCTCTTGAAGTAATTGTTTGCACTTCGAAGTTTGAATTTTCTGTTTTAAAGCTGTTTTCCTATATCGGTATTGCAAATTGAATTTAGCAGGTTTTTCCTCAGCTTATATTGGCTGATACCTTTTTGTGCTGATAACTGGCTTATGGCCATGACATTGTAAACATTTTTATTATTTTTTACAGGTTCAAAAGAAAAACTACAGAGAAGAAAAGAAGAGAGCCACGAAAGAATTACTTAGCACGATCACAGACCCCTCAGTTATTGTTATGGCTGACTGGTTGAAGGTCAGAATCCAAGTGTGAAACCTGAGTTGAAAATGGAGCAGTTAGTTACTTGCTGCTTTCTGGCCAGAATAGAAAAGACTCAATCTTTTACTTACTGTTAATGTTTTTCTACAGGCACAGCAGCCACTAATTGCATCCCAAGGTCTCTGTGCTGAAATCCCAGGGACTAAGAGAGGAACTCAGCTCCCACTTACTGCAGTCACCCTAGTCACATTTTTCTTGTGTGCATAGCCATCAGCTTGGGAAGAGTTGCCTTTGCAATTCTCATTTTGTCCTTCTCATTTTACACTTTGAAGTGGCTCTGTTACATACATAACAATTGCAAAAATGGTTCAGTCAGATATTTGAATGCAGGTTTCTTTGTGTATTTCTGGTAATTTTCGTTTCCTCTCTTAAGAACTAGCTGGTCCTGCTATCTTAAAGACAGCAGTTCATATTATCAACAGTAGTGCAGTTGAGTTGTCATACTTCTCATATCAGGATGTGTGCATACCCATTTGTAGAACTGAGTATTCATCAAGACAGAAGAACAAGCCTACCTTTATATTCTTTAGTAAACCTGGGTAAACTTTAGAAAGATCTGATAAACTTTGTTTTAATTTTGTTAAGGGGGATGGTTTTGATGTTGGCTTCACTGAGATACAACTGTAACTATTTATCTTCTAGATTCGTGGTACCTTGAAAAGCTGGACCAAACTATGGTGTGTACTGAAACCAGGAGTGTTGCTTCTTTACAAAACCCCCAAAAATGACCAGTGGGTAGGAACAGTGCTGCTGAACGTTTGTGAACTCATCGAGAGGCCTTCTAAAAAAGATGGCTTTTGTTTCAAGCTTTTTCATCCTTTGGAGCAGACCATATGGGCTACAAAGGTTAGTGGTAGCATGCATGGTTCTTAAGGGATGACTAGCATTAATCAGCTATGAGTAAAGAGAACCTCAGTGAAAAGCTGAATTGTGTTTTCTGTTTCAACTTCAGTGGTTTGTGTTGATTCTGAATATAAGCCTTCAACATCTAGTCCCATTCATCAGAAAAAGTATTTGATTTGTGCTGCTCTGTATACTTAAAGAGCTTCAGAGGTGTGTGCAAAGGATTACCATTAAAAGGTTAATGCCATCACTGGCAATCACATAAATTAGCGTGTTTAACATTATATTTTACATCAGTCAAATCTGAGAAATTTAGGTGAGATTTGCCAAAATGAAAGCGTTTTGTTATAAACATTTCTTGGTGTCCAACTCTATATTCATGTAGCAAAATGTCACCTTAGTTCAATTTGCTTGTAAGAGTGAAAAAGAAGATTACTTGCTTTGCAATAATAGCTCATATTGCAGCTTGTTAGCCAAGTCTGTTCCTTTTTGTTATGATGTTAGGAAGATGAATGTTTTCATTCAGTTCTGATGTCTGTTTGCCTTGTGATACATGGCATAATACTGTGAACAGCTCTTACCTGTGTTGAAAAGCACAGGTGTGTTCTGCAGAGCAAAGGTTTGTTTCAGTGTCTTGTAAGGATCTTTAATGCTTGCTCTTACTCATTGTTTAGAATCTGATAAACTATTTTAGTCCATGTTTTGTGTTTACATGTGGAGAGGGGATGTGGAAGCACAGCACAAGTGAATGTATTTTCCTTCTAAAATAATGTCTTGCTTTAGATGAAATTACTGTACAATATTAGGGCTCTTGTTATAATTAATTAATTATACCCTCTAAAATATGCGCCTTACAATCTCACAATTAGTAGCTATCTTCTAAATCTTAAATTGATATAGATGTATTGTCACATCTGTAGAATATGCTGTGTTAAATTTGTCATCCTTTTCTTAAGGAAGTCAGTATAACTCCTGATGCTTGTTCTCATTCTGGATTTATCAATGTTATCTAAATTTACTAAACTTTAGTAGGTAAAGTTTACTGAACTTTACTTACTACAGTAAGTAGTAGTAGTAAGGGTTACTTGTTTCTTTTGAATAATTTTATTTTGTTGTTGCTTAGGCAAACTTTTCAGTAATTATTGGTGATCTCACATTTGCAGAACACAAACTCCATATCCTTTTCCAAAGCTATAGCATTTGGTGTTAATGTGCTTTATTTATGATATATATACATACATTGCAAAGTGGTGGCCTGTCTGCAGAAGATCACAAATCAGTCTTGTATTTCTTTATTGCTTGGCAATGAGAAATGGATTTGTTTGTTTTTTTAACTAGATATTTAGAATTTAGAGGACATGCCCTACCAGATTTTTACTTTTTTAAGGTAGGTCAAATTTTGAACCTGAACAAGTTGATATTGTCCATTCTAAATGTGCTGAGAGCTGGAGTGGCGTTTGTTCATTTTGGTATGGCTATTTGCAGTTGAGAATTCCTGGATTCCATTAGATGAAAGGCCTTTAAGTGTGAAACCCTTTTCTGCCTTGTTTACCTAGTCAATCAAAATGTCCTAGTTACAGATTTATTATCATGAGGCAGACTTGCATAAGTGTAATAGCAATTGACTGATCTAGAGTAGATTTACCAGACAGAACCTCAAGTCTAAGGCAAAGTGAGCCTTGTTTGCAGTTAGTGCAGAAAGATAGCATTGCAAAAAGCAGATATAGAGGTGTAAGTACTGCAGGAGATTTTCTCACTTGAACACACATGGTATGTCCTTCTGGCAGACTGCAAATTCGCTTCTGCAGTAGTTTGTGGCCAGTCACTTCACATGCTCCCTTTAGCCTGTTGCTGTGGTCTTTGATGTTCCTCCTGCACTCTGAGGTAGCTGATGTACTGTACCTTGTTTGTCTTCCTTGTGTGCCTGGTCCTGATGCTATTTCCATTTTCTGAAATTAATAAACTTAATGCAAATAATTTTTTCTGAGTAAATTCAGTCAAGGGTGACTGCATATTAGTTTTCATTGTTGTCTTTGAAACAATGTTCATGGCATTTGAATTTCATTGGCCTAAATCTTCTGTAAGAAGTAAACCTCAACATTTTTTAATCTAATGGAATTTCTAACTTGACCATTGGCTTGGAGTAGTAGCATCATTCCACCAGAAACAGAGACCAAATAAAGTCACCCAGCAAACAGAAATTAATGTGCCTCTTGTACAAATTCTTTGGTATCACCTGTTACGGTTTTGAAACCGTAATGGGTGATACTAAAGAAAAGTATCCAGTGCTGTTGGAACAGTAACCAGTTAGAGGAAATCAGGATCCATGAGCAGTTACATAAATTAAGTCAACTTAATTAAATCTTTGCTAAAAATTACTCACTTGGTTTTAATCAGTATATTGTTAAAACACTTAGGGAGTATAACTTTCTTCCATTCAAAAAAAAAAAAGCAAAACCAGACACCGAAACCACACTTCATCTCTACATTGTAGTTGTTTGGTACAGTGTAAGTAGCGTACCCCAGAGTGCCCACTGTATAAACCCAAAGGGCTGATCTCATGAGTGGATGTCTGCCCTTAGTCTGCCCCAGTGTCCTGTGACCCAAGAGTTCCAAGGCCTTCTGGTGGCTGAGGTCTTTGCATGGTGCTGGCAGCAGCCCAGCACCTCTCCCACCCGGCCTGGTGTGGTGCCATGGTGCTCTCCCCTCCTCAGGTGACACTGGGCTTCTTCCCTGCCTTCCCACCCTTGGAGTGAGGAGTGGTCATGCATTGGGGTTGTCCCTCTTGGTTCTTGGCACCCACTAACTCCTAATCCCAGTGTTGCTGCTTCACCAAAGACTTTTTGTAGGCACATCTTCCCTCTCTCTCAGAGGGAGACTGAGGTTTGGAATCTTGTTTCTAGCACCCAATTGCTGTTACTCTATACTGACTCCTCAGGAGTTTCTGAACATCATTTACACCAGCACTAGCTTGTCTGTATTGGTATTTGAGTGCCACCAAGACTACTCCTTTACCTGCTTCTCACCCTCAGAAGTGTTCTGGCTGTTTCATTTGCTTGCTTCCAAAATTACCTGCCTTTATCTGCTTTCGCTCAAGACTTCTGCTGGCTTTCCAATTCCCTCTTCTAAGTCTTATATTGGCTTTCCATTAGGCTTCTCTGGTGGAAATCAGTAAAGATCAAAATATGTTAAGTCATCAGTTAGGCAGGCTTAACCCAGCTTCAGGTATGTTTAATACAGCCCTCTTTGCCTATCAATTGTCCTAAAGTTACCATAGATAAGCTTTTTTTGGAAGAGACTTCAAAATGGTTATTTAACATTTTATTCCAAAATGAAGGTTGACAGAAATGGAAGAGTCTTTTGAAATTTTTTTTTTTTAATGTGAAGTATGAAGAACTTCATAGTAAATAGAAAATAAAACTTTGGCCAAGTCTGATTTATACACCAAAAAACCAACTTCCCACCAAAAAAACAGCAACCAAACAAACAAAAACCGCACCCAAACAAAAACCGCGCCCAAACAAAAAACCTCAACCAAGCTAAAATCGTTTTTGAATCCCAAAGACCATTCTTTTGAAAAGTGGATTTGAATTGGGTCTCATACTTAGAATGAAGTCTTTGAAGAAGAAATCCAGTGAAAGAGGGCTGTCCATCTCTCCATTCATGTCTTCATTAGATGTTGCTGAGTGACAGTAAATAGCCCTGCAGTGTCAGCTTCTTACTCCACTGAATGATAAACTGTAAAACTGAGTTAAAATATCTGATGCTGTTTCTTGTTTTGTGTGTTTCAAGGGTCCTAAAGGTGAAGCAGTTGGTGCTATAACTCTGCCATTGCCCAGCAGTTACTTGATCATCCGAGCCGCTTCAGAATCAGATGGTAAGTAAATACTTAATTGATTTTCAGCAGTGAGAACAGTTAGTTATGGGAAAGATGGTTTCAGTTGTCTTATCATGTCTGTTACAGCACTTCACTTGCAGTTTAATTGTTGTTAAGGTTGTCCTTTAATGTAGGGCATTTGGTTATGTTGGTATTAGTACTTTTTCATGGTTATTGAAGGAGAATATTGACCTAAAGGAAAAGTTATTGAACACCTTGCGGTTGCCTTTTGTTGACCATGCAGAGGAAAGAGTTATCTGTGATTTAGCTATACTAAGGTGTGTTTAAATCTCAAGCTCTAAATATCAAGCGCCTTTTTAAAGCGCTAATATGGATGTATTCTTATTAAAGCATTTGTGTTAAGTGCAGCAGTTGCACAGAGTTCTCGTACTAAAAATTTCTTCAAAATGTAGTTTTGTAGACACCCTTCACTGGGAAGGTGGTGATCACTACCTTCTAATGTAAATGTGAAAAAAAATTTAAGACTGTTGTGTAGCTCTTTCTAGCAGATGCTTTTTATCTATTGGTTAATTAAGCATACCCCTGTAGACTTTAAAAATAGGACTCTCTCTGCCTTCCTAGATATGTGGAAAAGAAGTAGTAAGAAGGGGAAAGAATTCACACATTTGTTCAGTTACTTTTTGCCAAAGAAAATTAGAGTGTCTGCTGTTTATCTTTTGAAATGTTATTTATACACTCTTGTTATAGCTCTTTTTCCACACTATTATTGTATTACTTGGGCAAATTTTGCCAAATGATACGGTTACTTAGTCTTCATAACTAGAGCAGGGCTGCAGGCAACTTTGGGGGCATTCCACAGTCATGACCTGGGAGGAACCAGACTTGCATTAAGGAAGAAATGCTGGAATATACTCTAACAAAATCATGATTTACCTTGCTTGTCCTTCCCTGCAGCATCCCTTGTACTGAAGCTGGGTGGTTGTGAGTTGTTTTTATGTCCCCACCAGACCGTAAAATCCAATGCATGTAACATGGAATGACTCTGATGTGTGTCTTCAAAGGCAGTGCAAGCAGGCCCAAAGGACTGATTCTCCCAGTTAGGAAACAGAAGTGGTGTAGTTCTGTTAAATCCTTAACTTTTGGTCTAATACTAAATTTCTCTTTAGGCAGGTGTTGGATGGATGCGTTGGAGCTGGCACTGAAATGTTCAAGTCTGCTTAAACGTACAATGATTAGGGAAGGTAAAGAACACGATTTGAACTCCTCAGCCGACAGCACTCATGTCTCTTTCTATGGTCTGCTTCGTGCTAACAACTTGCACAGTGGAGAAAATGTACCGTAAGTGAATTAATTACTAAAGCTCATTGCTTTTTGGCAGAACCTTGTGTTGATAATTTCACCACAGGGAGGCTAAGGCTGCATTCTTTTTTTGCTCCTGAGTTCTCTTTATGTGCCTTGTTTGCAGTGTGTTTTATGCCCTGCACATAAAATGAGAAAATCTTTTTTTAAGCAAAGTGGATCCAGAGGAAGTTTGGCCCAAGGAACTTGGAGTATTGCATCAGTAGGTTTAAGTACTCAGTTAAACTGTTTAAAATAGAAAAATTGAAAATTTTAAGTTGGTGTCTCTTGTTAGCTTCACTAGAAAATCAGAAGCTTAGTACACGTGACAAAAGTTGATAGATATGAATTTAAGTTGCGGTTCTTTAGTTAAAGAAATAAATAATCCTTTATTTGAATGATTTCAACATGAATCATCAGATGGATGAATAATAATTCAGTTATCTTATGATTAAGTGCATTAAAAATTGTCTTATATCACCTGATAGCTAATGTCTGAGGGCCCTTGTGTTACTCCCTGATTATTTCAATAAATACTTTCAGCCAGGTTTTTGTAAGCATAAGCTTCTGTGGAAAGAAATTAAGTGTTGTGAATGAATGGCTGTAGTGGGTTGACTGTGGCTGGATGCCAGGCACCACCAAAGCCTCTCTCTCACTACCTTGTGCAGCTGGATAGGGAGAGAAAATTTAACAAAGGGTTCATGAGTTGAGATAAGGACCAGAAGTCACTCACTAAATACCATCATGGGCAAAACAGGCTTAAGTTAGAGATACTAATCATATTTATTACTAACAAAGTCAGGACTGAATAATGAGAAGTAAAATAAGACCTTAAAAAACACCTCTGCCCTACCCCTCCCTCCTTCCCCAGAGAGGCAGGGAGTGGGGGTTTCCAGCTCAGGGAGTTCCCTGATGCTCAGGGAGAGGAGTCCACCATGGGGTCCCTCCCACTGAAGGTAGTTCTCTGAACTTCTTCAACATGAGTCCATCCCACGGGCAGCAGTTCTCCACAAACTGCTGCCATGTGGGTCCCTCTTCCACAGGGGGGAGTTTTTCAGGCACAGCCTGCTGCAGCATGGGTCTCCCACAGGGTCACAGGACACTGCTCCAGCATTGGCTCCTCTCCCAACAGATCTGCAGGTCCCTGCCTGGAGCCTGTTCCAGCACAGGCCTGCCACGGGTTTACAGCCTCCTCTCAGGCATCCACCTCCATAATTTTCCACCAATTCAATATACTTGGTGAAGATTTAGCTGTCCATTTGTCTTTTCTGAGCGGGCAGGAATTTTGTACTGCTGTTACGAGTATGCTGTCACAGAGAGAGACCTGGACTGGGAGAAATGCAATTCTTTTTATGCGATGCATAGATGGTCTGAGAAAAGCACAAAAAAGGCTAATGCTTGCCCCCTGCAACAATTAAAGGCCCTATCCAGATGACCAAGCTTGGCTCAGCTGCAGTGTAGTGCCTTCTTTTCTCTCATAGGAGCAATATGACTGCTGTGTACAATTCAGATGGATATCTGTATTCTGGAATAGTGGTTTACTATCAACTGGTGGAGAAGATTACAATCACAACAATTAGCTACAGCTGTTAAGTCTAATTAAGACTAATGCTTTAATTAAGTACATCTTCTGGTATAGCATATTCTAAGGACATTCAGCGTGCTTAACTGTCTAAGGAGCACAACTGGCAAGTCTAGCTTTAATTGGATGGCAGAAGAGGGAGAAGAAAGGTGGAAGCAATTTTAGCTTCAGCTGAGAGAGAGCATTTTTTAAGTAGCAAGAGAAGGTCCAAGGAAAACCTTGGACCGATACTTGTTGAAGATGGTCACCTTAAAAATAGGGATGAAGAAAAAGCAGGCATGTTCACTGCTTTGGTTTTTTTTGCCTCAGTCATTAATACTGCTAGTAGACTGGGCCGTCTGATCTCCTTGTCTTGGAGGCCCATGAGTGCAGGATCAGTGATTTTCCATTTGTGGGTACTGAAACTGTAAGAGACCAGTTGTATCAGCTGAATGTTTGTAAGTTCATGTGGTCTGATGTGATTCATCACAGAGTAGTGGAAGAGCTAGTGGATGTTACGACAGGATACCTCTCAATTGCCTACTGAGGGTCTCGGGAGTCTGAGGAGGTCCCCACTGACTGGAAACTAACCACTAGTATTCAGATGTACAAGAAAGGCCTGAGGGAAGACCCAGGAAGCTATAGACCTGTGAGTCCAACCTCAGTACATGGAAAAATTGTGGAGAAGATCATTACTGTGTTCTGTTGAAAGACATTTAAAGAGCAATGAATCACCAGGCAGAGTCAACATAGGGAAAATCACGTTAGGTAGTAAGATATCCTTCATAAGATAAGGTCAGTTGTCTACTGGATGAAGGTAAAGCAGTGGATGTAGTTTTTCTGGATTTTAGTAAGGCTTTTCGTACTGTCCCTCACAGGATCGTTTTGGATAAATTATTCAGCTGTGAGATGAGCAGGGTCACCATGTGCTGATTGAAGAACTGAGTGAGTAGCAGGACTCAAAGGAGTGTGGTGAATGGGGCTACATCTGGCTGGTGGCACCAGCAATGTCCCTCAGGGCTCAGTCATGGTGTGTTCTATTCAGTGTTTTCATCAATGATCTGGATGTAGGAGTTGAATGCACTCTTAGCAGGTTCGCTGACAATACCAAACAGGGAGGTGCTGCTGACTCTCTCAAGGGATGAGAGGCCTTGCAGAGGGATGTTCATAGACTGGAGAGCTGGGCAATCATCAATGGCATGGAATTAAAGAAGTCCAAATGCCTGATTCTGCACCTGGGGCAGGGTAATACCAGGCACAAGAATAAATTGGCAGAGGAGTGGGTTGGGAGCAGCCCTGCTGTCATGGTGGCCCGAGGTGACTGTGGGGCATGAGGCGGGCGCAGGGCCAGACAAGGGGCAGTGGAAAGGTGTGGTCCCCACAAATTGGTCAGAGACTGAGAAAACCAACTTTCTCAGATTCTGCTTGTGAGACTCTGAACTCGTAGTCTAAACATGATAACTTCTAGTCTAAACACCTGCAGGTGCTGTTCTCTCCCCTTTTCTATCTCTCTGTGTTAAGATGTTAAGCTAACCAGCCAACCAGGCATAATGTATTGATTAGTTAACCAACCTGGTCCAGTTGGATCGGAGTAGAGTATAAAACTAGAGAACTTTTGTAATAAAGTAGATTTTCTCCAAAACCAGGCTCGGAGTCAGTGTCCTTTGTTATTATAATGTCAACAGAAAGGAGCCCAGGGGTCTGTCTGACAGAGGGATCAGTATGGGTCACCAGTGAGCCCTGGCAGCCAAGAGGGCAAACCCCATCCTGGGGTGCATCGAACAGACATTAACCAGCTGGTCAAGAGAGGTGATTATGCCGCTATATTCAGCGTTTGTGTGGCCTCACCTTGAAGGATGTGTGCAGTTCTGGGCCACAAAATTTAGAAAGGTAATGAAGATTCTTGGCTATGTTCTGAGGAGGAGCAGCAAATCTTGTTAAAGAGCTGGAAGGCATGGCCAGTGAGGAGAGACTGAGAACTTTGTTTGTCTAGTTTTGAGAACAGGAGGCTGAGATGCAAACTTAGAGCTCTCCTACAGCTTTTTTAGGAGGGGAACTGGAAAGGGAGGTGCTGAATTCTTCTCCCTGGTATGGAAGCATGGAAATGGCTTAAAGTATTATCAGAAGAAGTTTAGACTGGACATTAGGGAGCATTTTTTTACCAAGCATATGGTCAGACACTGGAACAGGCTTCCTAGAGAGGTGGTTGATGTCCCAGGCTCATCAGTGTCATTTGACATTTCAATGAGAAGAGTATACATCCTATATGTTTCCAGCAAGGCTAGTTTGACACTGCTGCCACCTCAGGCTTGATACTGGCAATTTTGGTGTGTATTTTATTAAGATCTTGGTTTGGAAACAATGATTGTGTCAAGTTGAAGATTCATTTAGCCTTTGTTTTTAATAGGTTAAATGACAGTGAAATTGAAAGGCATCACTTCAAAGACCAAGATACATACTCTGACAAGTCTGATAAGGAAAATGACCATGACCACGAGGAATCTGATAACGATGGATTGGGGAAGAGTGAAGAAAGCGATAGTGACACATCGGAGCGACAGGATGATTCTTATGTTGATCCAGAGCCAATTGATATCAAGGAAACTACTTACGTAGAACAGAGTCATGAAGAGCTTGGGGAGGTAAAAGTGCTGTTGATGTACTGAGCGAGCACCTTCTTCAAATAGTAAGCTGATATTTCAAGGGTCAGGCTACACTTGAAAGCTGACTTGCAAGATTGGCTTTCATATTTTCAGCAATAATGTATAGAAAAGTTTCTGTTCACCCATATTCTGCTGTGCTTTGCCACTCTTGTGCTAATGTGAGAGATTTTAACAGAAATAGTGAAATTACCTGGTGTATTGCTCAGACAGAAGGTACAGAAAGTGCCACCTGCAGCCGAAGTTCATCATGACTACTTGTTCTTTTGTTGTTACTTCTGTTTGGGTTTTATTAACTTAGTCCTGTTTTTTTCTTCAAGTAAAAATCTTCGAGTTGGAGATTTGAATGCAACCTGACACTTCTTTTTTTTTCCCTGCAAGAGAGAAGTTAAGCAGTTGTAGACTGCAGAATTTAGTGGAAGGCTTGCTGTGCTTCTGATGTCACCTTGCATTCTAATGATTCCCCAGAGTTGCTATTCCACTTCTGCAGGTTGTTTTATGTATTTGCCTATACAGGCAAACATGACAGGGATTTGTAAACCACAAATCTTGGTAACAGAAATTGAAATAAGTCTTTTCACAAATCTCCTCTTTCTCCTTAAGAGAAATGACTATGAGGTCTTTTTTTATAATCAAGGAACTTGAATATCTTATGCTTTAGTGCTTTCTAGTACCATGTCTAGACAAAGCAGTATTTTAGAAAAAGCTGAGGAGTTTTAAGTGACACATTTTTGAGTATGCATTTTAGAACTGTTCTGGAAAAAAGGATGCCTTTCCTTGCTTTTCCTACAACCATTGCTCTTGATTTCAGAAACTATATGGGATAATAGCTCCCCTTTTCTTGGACAGAAAGCAGCATGGAGTGTGGCTGCTGGTTTTGCTCAGTTACCCTTAAGTTCTTATGTTTTCTTTAAGGAAAACCACTGATGCTGCTGACTGATCCAAGGCAGTGAAAAGCGTAGATAGGTCAGTTTTTGTGGTTGGTAAAAGCTGGTGGAATGAACAGCCCTTTGGTGTATAAGTGCTGCATTTGAGAAGAGAGTAATGCAGGTGATGCCTAGGAAAAGACTAAGGAAGGATTTCTGAACAACATTCTACCTCAAAATTTTCCAGCCTAGAGATGATGAATAGTAAATCCATCATGCTTCATTAAAGATGTATCATAAGTGTATTTATAGAAATTTGATCTAACTTCCATAGTTGCTTCAGCATCTCAGGATGGTTTATGGTTTTAAGTATCCATTTCCCATTCTTGCTGCAACCGTAGAATGTGTTGACCTGTCTTCTGGAGGATTCTTTGCTTTCTCCTTTCTGTAAGCAGTTTTTTTGGTTCATCCTAGGCAGGTGAGGCCTCTCAGACAGAAGAAGTGTCAGAAGAAAACAAAAGTTTGATCTGGACACTACTGAAGCAAGTCCGCCCAGGAATGGACTTGTCCAAGGTTGTACTGCCAACATTTATTTTGGAACCTCGCTCTTTCCTGGACAAGCTGTCTGATTACTACTACCATGCAGACTTCTTGTCTGAGTAAGTCTCTGGTTTTTATTCTTACTGTTTTTTAAATTAAAATAGGGTAACAATGACAGATATTGCCATTTTCTGAAAGCTAACTGCCTTGAGAGCTCATATGGTACATCTTGAAGTCTTGCCTCTCTTATAATGTAATAGCAGTTGTGTTGCAGGCATTGCTGGTTTAGCTTCTGAAGATTGGATAAGACTTCTGAAAATGAGTTTAATTTTTTTTTTATCCAAGAAGCATATTTAAAATGAGAGACCAATACTAGTTAATTTTTTTAATACAGTGTTTTAAGTTCTGTCCAGATTTACAGTTGCCAGCCCAAATGTAGCTAATAAATTAAAGACTGTAAATTGAAATATAATTCATCTCAGAGCTCTGCATGTAAGTAGGCTGGTAGTAAGGAGATACTAAAGTAGTAACCTATAAATGGAAGGACTTGAGTGGGGGTGGGGCAGAATTTAATGTTACAAAGAACAGACTCAAATATGGAAATACCATTTCTGACATTTTGGTTTGACTGCAATTTTCAGACAATTATTTGAAAACTTTAAATTTGGTGAGATTGGAGTTTTACAGAAATGCAAATCACAGACCTGTTTTAGTCAGCTCATAGATTCAAGATATGTCACAGCAATTGATAGCATGTTATAAATGATGCAATACTGATACTTGATCTGTGTGTTCTGTTTCACAGAGCTGCTCTTGAAGAGAATGCTTACAACCGCATGAAAAAAGTAGTGAAATGGTATTTGTCAGGATTCTACAAAAAGCCAAAGGTAAACTTTCATATATTATTTTGTCTTTAGTCACTTTGTCTGGTTTGAGGACTTAGGGATATGTTGGAGTAAGTTTTTCTTTTTAAATTTATATTTTAATGCATTTTTAAAGAAACCAAAGTTAAATTTTCATTGCTTACACAAACACAACATGGAAATTTTTGGTCCCTAGCCATGCTTAAAACGGAATATATTCAATTGCGTTTGTCCCTTGGAGTGGAAGTTTAACTAAATATTTTTTGATAAAGTTGAGCAAGTTCTGTATTTACCATTCTTCAGTGATAACAGTCTGAATGTTTCCACCACTTCATTTAGCTGTGCACTAAATACTCTTCATAGCCATATTGCTGGGAAATAGTATTGACAGAAAGTGCTTACTACCTAACTTCAGACAAAAGCTCTGTAATAATTCTGCAGAAAAAAAAGCCCTTATATTCTGTGTGTCCTTACATGTAGAATAGTTCAGTGGATATACTGAATGTATAATAATTTCCTTAGAATGAAGAGCAGACTAATTGAGCATAGTATTCAAATTATGAACTCAAGTACCATGTACATCAGCATATATATTATGATATTTTTTTTTCCTGTGTGTCTTACCTTCAGTGATAGACTGATGAAATGTTTAGTGACTTGTGTACATGCACAGTATGGTTACTCTCTATTCAATTTCTGTTTAGGGACTAAAAAAGCCGTACAATCCTATACTTGGAGAGTTTTTCCGCTGCATGTGGATTCATCCAAGGACAAACAGCAAGACTTTCTATATTGCAGAACAGGTAGATGCAATAACTGGAAAAAATAATTTTAAGAAAAATAAATGTATTGTATATTTGTGCTAGTTAAATGCTATGGTAGTTTCAGAAAGTGTATTGAAGTGTACAAATAGTATCCTAAAACCTCTCCTGGTGAGCAAAGTTTTCTTACAGTTGTCTCTTTAAAGTGTGCTTTCCTAAAGAGAGAGAGGGAGGAAGGTGTTTCCAATATTTCTGACACTTCTTTTTTTTTACAAGTTCCTCCCCCCTGGAACAAGTCAAGTGCTGATTTTCTTAATTCTTGAAATTCAGTAGGTGATTGCTTGGTCTTTATCTCTAAAGATTTTAGTCAAACTTCACATATATTAACTGCATTCTAATATGTGCAGCCTGAATTTTACATTGTCATTATTAGCTCAAAGTTTATACTATATTGACTATATTGCTTGTTTTTGTGTTTCTCAAATATGTTTGTTTTTTTCCAATAGGTGTCACATCATCCTCCAATATCTGCCTTCTATGTTAGCAACCGCAAGGATGGTTTTTGCCTTAGTGGTAGCATTCTGGCCAAATCAAAATTCTATGGTAAATAATGGGGTCTTTTTAGTTGTATGTGTATTGAGGGATGCAGAATTGGTACACGTGAGCTGTGTTTTGTGGATGAAAGAAGGCTGTTAGAAGGGTCAGTGTTTTGTTGTTGTACTGCCCTTTCCTTACAAAGTTTTTGCTACTGGTCTTCAGAATTTTAATTTCTATTTTTGCAGTGTTTTAATTTTTAATTGGAGACACTGTGTATTATAGTGGCTTCACTAGACAGGATAGGTTGCAGTGTTAAATATACTGATGTTCTTAATTGTATTGCTTAGTTATTAGGGAATGTTGACTGCTGTGTTGCAGGGTGAGAAATGTGACTGTCTGTCTTTGAATTTCAGGGAATTCATTATCTGCCATACTAGATGGAGAAGGACGACTCACGTTTCTGAATAGGGGAGAAGATTATGTAATGACGATGCCATATGCCCATTGTAAAGGTAGTGGTTTTTTTCATTCTCTAGATGGCAAAGTTATGAGAAAAGAAGGTGGTTATTCTAAATTAGTTCATTATTCTAAATAATGTGCTGTGTTGGATTCAAGCCTGTCATGTGGATGAGAGTGTTCTGAACATTGGAAACATTGATGGCTCTAGGCTTCCATATATTTTATCAGGAGAAAAATACATCTGTCGTTTAAGTCATGTTTTATTTTGACACAGGAAAAAATTTTTTTTCATAACTAGTAAGAAATAGTAAGAGCATGTAGTTATCTGTCACTACATGACATTAATTTACTATTTGAGTTGCCTTTTATTAGAGTAGCTTTGAGCTTTTCCACTATTTTCCTCTTGCAAACTTGAAAGGCAATGTAGTATCTACACCACAGTGTGATTTGATACAAATCATGAACATTTGTCCTTAGTTTCACTATAGGAAATGGGCCAGTGCTTTGTAAAGTTTTCTGGAAGGTCAGTAATAGCACAAAGTAGATTGCAGAATTGTTCATTTTTGACCTGTAACTTACTCAGTATTGTCTCCCCATATACTCCAGAATTCCCATCCAGAATACACCGAATCACACAGGATAAGTCATCTAAAAATACAATTTTGCCTCTGATGCAAGTATGTTTAGTCTAGGAATTGTACCCAAGTAACTTAGAGGTTTTGTTTTGTTCAATTAAAGACATTTGTTTTAGCTGGGGGTTTTTGTTTTGTTTTGTTTTCTGTTGCAGGAATTCTTTATGGAACAATGACCTTAGAGCTTGGAGGAATAGTCAACATCACCTGTGAGAAAACTGGCTACAGTGCTACAATTGAATTCAAGCTCAAGGTTAGTGAATGCTGTGAGTGGGCACGAGGAGAATGAACATAATGTCCACTCGCATAAGCTAAACAAAGATTTCTGAACTACTTCTGGATGGCTTCTGAAAAATGCTTTTGCCATCCTTGAGGTGGAAACTGATAAAAAACCAGTTTTCAAGAAGTGTGCACATAGAGAGGGAAACTGTATTCAGTTGAAATTGTAGGGGAAACATTAAAGTTGGGAGGCTGTGTTAACTGACAGTTTGCCTTGTCAGTCTACAGGATGGATGAGCAGCCTGTCAAAAGGCCAAAGAAAATCCCTGGCAACTGTCGTTGTTGTTTCTACAAAAGATAACCTCTAGTAACAAATGGTCCTTGGCAAAGCCGTGAAATTAGTGTAGCAAATGACTGTGTCCTTCAGGATATCATGTCACTGTTCTCTGCATTATTTTCCTGTTTTCTTTCCACATCTGTTAGACAGTACTTTTACTCAGATAATCTTTTAAGAAGAAGGGAAGAAGAAACTACTTACTCTGATTTTAGACATCTTTAAGATTATTAAGTAGAAGATACAATATTAAAGATATCAGGGTTGTTTACAGCACGTTTCATAAATTCACATTTCTCCTTAAGACTAAACATATAAACAAAAGTAATATGTTATTAAAATAAACATGAAACCATTTATTTTTGTTTTGCAGCCTTTTTTGGGTAACCATGACAGTGTTAACCAAATATCAGGGAGAATTAAGCTTGGCAAAGAAGTTCTGGCTTTTTTAGAGGGTCATTGGGTAAGTAGTGAGTGATGCTCTTTTATAAATTCTGGCTGAAGCTTGAGACAGGTGAAAGTAGCACTTAAATACAAAAAAGACTCATGTTTAAAAAAAAGTGGTGTACTGCTTTTGCAGAAAGTATTCAAGAGAGTATAGAATCAACATTGTTCTATCTCCAGCTCTTAGAAAATGGAAAAGTGCACATTTAAGTAGTTTATGAAGAAAATGAAATGTTGCTTTGCAGTGAATCTTGTGAAATATGTTGGTATATGCATTAGTACTATGAAGAATTTTTATGGCAACAGCATGAAATATTTAAGGTTGTTTCAGTTCTGGTGAGATGACAAGGCATCACTTGTTTTTGGATGTGGTAATGATTCCATTGCATCTCTGTTCCAAGCTAGAACCTAGCACAGAGGGCAGAAATTGAGTTTTTAAGTGAGCGTATCTAATTATTCTTAACTGCATGCTTTCTAAAGAAAATAAATCCTTATTACCAAAAAAAAAGTTTATTCCTTGCCTTTTTTGTTATTGTGAGGCTCTTTGAGATAATTACAATTAAAATACCAATCATACCTGTTACAGGACAGTGAAGTTATTATTAGTGACAAGAAGACAGGCATTTCAGAGACATTCTGGAACCCAACATCTGATATGAAGCAGCGTAGATTACATAGATACACTGTGAAGCTTGAAGAGCAAGATGACTTTGAGTCAGAGAAGTAAGTTCACTTTAGAGACATTTATTTATTTTGCCAAAATAAAACTCATAATCTTCTCATAATTAGAAGCAAATTATCATTACTTTCCCATGTTTGATGATACTAGCCTTTGATGATAAAAGAAAGTAACACTATTAAATATAAGGTCATTATTTATATACCTTACAATCAGGGAAATCGTGAGAGAAATGCAGATAAAACATCTATTAAAATGGTAATATTCTCTTTGGAGGGTGGTCCATTTACTTACCTATAACTGAGGAAATTGTTTGCAATTATTTCTGTCAACCAGATTGTGACTTTGCTTACTCTGTATCTTGTTCATTTGCCAGGCTTTGGCAACAAGTGACAAAAGCAATAAATAATAAAGACCAAACAGAAGCTACTCAGGAGAAATATATTCTGGAAGAAGCTCAGAGAAGGAGTGCCAAAGAGAGGAAGCTGAAGGATGAAGAGTGGACCTGCAAGCTGTTCGATCAGGATTCAGTCACAGGAGAATGGCACTATAAATATGCTGAGTGAGTCCTGGAGTACTTGATAATGTTGCTGAGCCTCTTCCTGTGGTTTCAGCAGCAAAAGAACTGATACATATGGCTTATTTATGTATAAGAACATAGCCATGCTATGTTCTAGTTTTTTGGGGGCATGGCAGTTTGGGATGCATTGTCTTCCCTTCTTTCCCCTTAGAAAAAAACCAGACCAGAGTATCTACACAGATTTTCCCAAACTGGAAAATATGGTACATGTGGGCATACCAGCTGGAAATCAGAAAATCTGGTGTCTGAAAATCAGAGAAGCCTGTGCATAGTTGGATTGAGCCATTTAATTTGTTATATATTAGAATAACTCTGAGAATAGCAGCTTTACAGCAATAGTAAATGCTGGGACCAGGTGACTGCCTGGCGGTCAAATCTGTCCTGCACATGAGTGTCTGTGAATCTCTTTGTGTGATGCTCTGGGTCAGAAGCTGAAGATGTAGCTGTCTCCCTGACTGCTGGAAGGATGCATTCTGTGTCCTCACCAATGTTGCAAAAGTCAACTTGAAGCTGAGCTCTTTACTAGTGATGGTTTTCACAGAGCACCCATGTTCTGCTGATTTTTTTTTTCAGTACTTAGCATGCTTCTTATTGTAGGGATTGTAAAAGTAAAATAGCCTACGATGATTCACACAATGTTAAGTAGCTTTGCATTCATGGATGCTGGAAGCATATTCCCATGGCTAAACCTGGGAGGCCCTCACCTTTCTGTACAAGAATGGTGATATTGAGGTCGTAGCCTAAGTGTATGTACAGGGAAGAGTACAAGAATCCTGAGTACTCTACACATCTCCAGCAAATTTGCAACTTGCAGGTTTCCTGGAACCGAACAAGGAATCTCTGTATTTAACAACTCTCACTAAATTCATTTTCCATGAATTTCATTGGTTTCTTATTAAGCTTGTGCAGACTTTCGCTACTGAAAACATTGTGCAGCAGGGAAATTCCCCAACTAGACTAAACGCTTAGTGAAACATCCTCTCTTGGTTTGAATCCTCTAGTGCTGTTGATGCCTCTTCCTGTTGGAAGTGTTGCGAACAATCTAGCTGAATGGACTGCCCATACTCTTGAACCCTGTGCAAAACCATTAGGAAGAGAACTATACTTGAAATCTCTTAGACTTTAAGACCTATTTTGTTAATCTGTGTTATTCCCAATGTCTTTGAGGCCTTGTGGTCAAGGATGTGCCACAGAAATTTTGCTGTGTGCCAGAAAGCAGTCTGCACTGACAGCATTCCCTGGAAGAAGCCTCTCTCTTCTTTCAAGCATATAATGCTGGCTTACCACCTGGTCCTTGTAGAGAGCAGTCTTCTACACTTAGTGTGAACAATGTGTTCAGTGAGCTGGAGCATTTGTTAAGGTATCTGGATTATGGATTTAGGCATCTGGATTACAATTAGAGAAGAGAGCAATGCCTAGTTCTTAACCCAGTTACCTCAGATGACATTTAATTCAAGCCAGGTTAAGCTGAGATGTAAGCACAGGTCTGTGTTCACAACATCTGAAACAGCCACAGCTATTTAAAAGGCATACAGAACGACATGAAAGGAAATCCATGCTTAATCTACTCTCACTAAAGCTCTGCATCAGAACATCCTTCCTGCAGCTCACTTCCAGTTTCTGTCCTGAAAGCTCTGTAATCATTGGTGACGTTGGTATTTTCCTTTGGCTGCTTGTTGTTCTCCAGTGAGCTATGCGTCTTACACTGTTGTGTTTTTTTTTTTTTTTAATTCTGTATCAGACTGTAATTGGAAAAGCACTCTTAAAAATCAGAATAGGAAAACTGTGCATAGCTCATTAATGTCTCATGAAACCAGTCTTGATTACCGTTAGCTGCTTTGGGATGAAAGCAGGTTTGAGGTAACTGATTCTTAAACTCTCCTTCAGAGGCACCTTTTAAAAGGAAAAAAAGAAAACAAAAACCAGTCTAAATATTTTTAAATTCCCCTAATTTCTCTGTAGTTCTAAAATAATAACTGTATCTGAAGCAGGAAATCTTTCATGTTTGCAAATACATATGATTGGCAAAAAAAAAATCATAATGGTATTATTGGTTAATGTAATAGTTTGTACTCCTATGAGCTAGCTGGGGGTTTGATCTGGACATGAAGTTCATTTTTTAGCTCCGTTGACCCTTCAGGTCAAGACTGGACCATAAGTAGAAGATAAGATCATCATGCCATATCTGATTTCTGTATAGGGAGAGTTTTAGCCTCTTCATACTGAGTAGTTTCTGAGCAAGGAAATATTTCTTATTTAAATTGCTGTAGAGTTAATAACATTTACTTTGTCCAGTACCAGACCATGGGACCCTTTGAATGATATGATCCAGTTTGAAAAAGATGGCACAATCCAGACAAAAGTTCGACATCGGACACCAATGGTATGTTCCAGTTCTGACGGCACATGCAGGGTCCAGGAACTTGTATATATTACACATTATATGTATAAGAATCATCAGAGCATTGGGATTGATGGGAAATGCTATTGTCCTACAAAAATGTTGTTTACACAGTCTATACAAAGCCTTTTGTTTCTGTGTTGCATCCTAAGCGATAGAAATTACTTGACGGGATAGGAATATAAAATATACAGACTTGAGCTCAGCAGTTTAATATGTATTTTGCCTTAAATGGGAAGATGCACAAAATTCAGACTGCTAA
The DNA here is from genome assembly GCA_013397155.1 of Irena cyanogastra. Classification (NCBI taxonomy): domain Eukaryota; kingdom Metazoa; phylum Chordata; class Aves; order Passeriformes; family Irenidae; genus Irena; species Irena cyanogastra. The sequence goes on along the minus strand of VWZV01015433.1, from coordinate 1,232,338 downwards.
TACATCAAATTTTAACTTGGGCTTCTCTTAGATATTGTGCTTTTAACTGCCATTGTTGGAATGTGCTGCTTTGCTACAGTTCTGGTTCTCTGGAAATAACACATAAATTTATTAATTTTAGGTAACTGTTCCAAAAATCAAACGAAAGCCATCCAGTCTGAAGAAAGGAGAATGTGGTTTCTCATCCCCAGAGCCTGATAACCAGGATTCCTCTGGGAGTGAAGGTACAAAAAGATACATTTACTTACAGAAATAATAAATTTATTTGACAACTGAAGAGTTCAGTGTCACATATACTCTTCTTATCGCAATGTTTTTATTATACTTTAGTTCTATCCAGTGTGAGGCATGTTCTGAAAAACAAAAGGAACAGAATGGCTCATGTTTTTAATTGCAAATTTTCCTGTCTTTTTAAATCCATTGTAGGTAGGCTTCAGTGCTGCACATATTTAATATCTAGGGGGAAAAAATGGTGCTCATAAACTGTTTTCTTTATTAAAAGGTTAATTGCTCTAATTTGTAGATTAATATGTGGCTAGAGGGTAGATTTTTGTTGTTGATAATGTTTGCAGAAGCTGAACAATATGGTGAGTGTTGAAAAGATACTTCAAGCACTTAAGTTGCTGTCCTGTGGTATAGGTGACTCTGAAATAAAGTTTTCAATAGAAGCTAGTTAGAAAATTTTCTCCTCAGTTTTACTACAGGTTTAGTTTGTCGTTCATACTTTGTTCCTTTTATGGCAGCAGTCACTTCAGTCAATTACATCTGGCTTTTGTATCCTTCTAGCACAACTTATGAAGCATAATACAAGAATAAGGAAAAAAGGAGCAGACCTTGGTGAACTGCAGAGTGCCATAGAGTCTATAAAGGAAACACAGGAAGACATTAAGAGGTAGTACTAATTAAAATGCTTTAAAGTAGTTCAGAGAATAACAATCTCATAGGATTTTTTTTCCCCTTAGAGGCTGGTATATATCTTTACTCTTCTCAAATATTGATTGCTCGTTGACATTTCATAGTTTTCCTCTAATGCTGCCTTCTGTAGGGTGCCCTAACATAGTAGAAAATATCAAATTATCTAGTCTTTAATTTACAGGATATTGTTTTCTATCTTACAGGGAGATCATGGCGCTACGGAATAGAGTCATTTCTAATTCATCACCCTGGGACTACCATTCCTTGCAGTTTAAGCACTATGTCTTCATTGTACTCATGGTTCTGCTACAGCTTATCATTAATTTCTTGTTCAAATAAGAAGTGTGAACAAGGGCCTTCTTGAACTGGAATGATCAAACTGTTACTGGGGACCATATTTTAAGCTGGACTTTAAATGATGCAATATTATGTAAAAGAACCGTGTAGCAACAACTTACAGAACTTCACCTCAGCAGTCATGGTTCAGAATCATACTTGTGTCTACCCAGTTGCAGTAAGAATTGTGTAAGTGCCAGTACACTCTTGCTCCTGGTGTGTGCCTCTGTCTCGCAGTCATACGACATCAGCCTTGTGTTTATATTGCGTCATACTGGTGAATCTTCACCACAGAATAATAGATCAAGTTAAACACTGAGGTCACACCCCGTAGGTAAGATGTGATTCCTGTTATGGTAGAATGGTAGGCATACTTCGTTACATATAAACTTACCATTTTTGTAACAAAGAAACTTTTGAAGTAGCCAACACCTTTTGTAAATGGCATTGGGTGTTTGGAAGTAAACTTTTGTTTAAGGTCAAACAAATACATTATTATATGAAAAATTGTGAGTGTTAGGAAATGGCAAGTAAAAAGCTAAAGTCTTCGGGAAATCTGCAATATAATGTCCTTGATTGGTTTTGGAAGTATGAGGTTTTTATCCTGAATTACTATAGTCTTGTAAACCAGCTGTTTTGTAGTTTTAAAACTTCAGATTCACCTTAAAAACATTCCCACATCTACTGTACAGAGCACATTTTTAACAGTAAAACAGCCAGGGAGGATCTCTTTTGGTCTACTCTCGTGAATTGCAAATGTCAAGGATTTCTGTTATGTTTGTAAGTCTTGAAAAATCTACAGCTTTGGATTTACATTTGTGTGTGGCTAAGCAGACAGACTGCTGATGCCAGGACTCAAGGGTATTTTTGGTGTTAATTGTGAAGGAGTGTGTTTAGTGTGTAGCTTGAGCTGAATCTCCAAAAGGCAGTGTAGAATAGGATTGAGGCACTGTCAGGAGTAGACTTGCAAATAAAAATGTGTGTGTTTACACAGGGAAAGCTCAGAAATTGTGTGATGGCTAACACCACATATCTCAAAACAAATAAGAGGAAAATCTTTCAAGTGTTTGAAATCTCTCTGAACTGCAAGTATATACTACCTACCAGAATACATGGATGCACCTTCTTAGTATGCTGTAGCCATACGACTTCATGCAAAGTTTAAGTTTAAATTCAGACCCAGGGTTTCTAACATTTTTTTATTTGAAGAAATATATGCATGTATAGAATTTGTAAAATTCTGGCAAAAATGTAGTGCTGGTGTTAATCTGGTGAGTTCCCTGTGCTGGTCAAGCATACCAAGGCAAAAAGGGGCTGTAAAAATGAAAAAGTATTTTCAGTACCCCAGGTGAGAAAACAGGAGGATGAGTGGCACAATGTGAAGAACAGCCAGTTTGTTTTCAGAAGATCCTCTCAGAAATCAAATCCATCCTGGGCAGTGGAACAGTTTGAAAGTCATGTTTGGCTTTTTGCCATGGCCAGGTTATGCCTCTGCCTTGGGCAGTCTGCCTGACTCTCCAGGTGATCTGCCTTTCTGTTCTGCATCAGTCTCACTACTATTTAGTAAAAATACTGTTTACTCGTTTATCTGTCCAGCTTGTATATTTCCATGGCTGACACTTTCATGCATTTCCCCTTCTCTTTTACCTTTCCTCTTCCATGGGCCTCGCTGAGTAAAAGTTTATTGTGCAAGCAGTGAACTCCGCATATTTCGTACAGCTTCACATTAGCATGGTTTGGTCTTGAATAATTTTTCTGGAACGTGTTATGTTAACCAGATCTTGTAGCCATGGGCAAGACCAAACCTGGCTGGACTTCTATTAAATATGCAGCTAATGGAGCAAAATTTGTCAACATAGAAGTCCCTGCAAAAACAAACAAAATAATTACAAATGCCTCAGTCTCTAAATGGAAACTGAAGTTGTTAGCCATGTATGAAATGGCATTAAGAAAGCAGGGTATTACGGCATTCACTTTAACATTCTCAGCCTGGAATTTTGGCTGTTCATTATTGCATTCAAATGTCAAAGCTTCACCTGTCTTAAGATCCATTATAAGCCTTTAAACATACTCTGAATGTGAGAACAATCCACTGAGTGAGATTTGGGCAATAACTTCAATCCCCTGAAATGATACTCTGCTAAATTTGTGGTGCTGAAACTCTTGACTGATAGTTTCAAGCTTTTATCTTCCTTGTAAACAGAAATGTCCTTCTGCCTTTTCATGCTGATTTTTTTCAATCATTTCTATTCAAGAGCATAATGTGAATAACACAGTCTGCATGGATTTTTACATGGACCACATGGCAGTGACTGGATTTGACCCAGCCAGCTGGCTGGCTGGCAGCTTGGTGTTGAGAAATGTCAGACTGAGAAGATATTCCATAGTTGAAGTTCATGCTTAGCTCAAGATGAGTGAAAGATTTGAAGAGAGCAAAACAAAATCCTTATGCTTATTTTCAACTTATTTTTTAGGTTTGAATTCTGTTGAAAAAGTGGTTTTAGTGATGACCTAGAAAGGTAAAGGATATGTTATGAAACTTCTTGAAAAGTAAAATTGCAGACTTCAGTGAGACTTTATGATTAGATAAATTCTGAAAAGTACAGTGAAAACCTAGAAATTCTTATTTTGCTGGGCTTTCTATGTTCCCTCATTTGAATAGAACAAAGAAACTTCTTTCCTAATTTTTACTGTATAGTTGGTCACGACACATATGGATCCTTTGCTTTAGCACGTCACCATTGTCCTCTTTAGCCATGATGTACAGCAGATGTTGACTACTACCTGCTTTAGACTGAGCTCTGCACATATATAAAAATTGATTGTACAGTTTGCAGATGCTTGAGGGATGTGACCTTCTGGTTTTTAAAGTTGATAACAGCACTTGTTTTCATATTTGGTTTCCAAATCCTGTTTCGTTTGGGTTTTTTTTCTCTTGTACAGGAAATATCTTCAGACTTTGCCATGTGGTTTTGTTGGGTTGGTTTGTTTGTTTTCAGATGCACTCTATGCCTTTAATTTGCCATTTAGGTACAGGTTGCCTAATTGGGTACAGATAACCTAAGCTAAGAAAAAGTAAATATGCCATGTGAAGTGCAACAAGTATCATTTTCAGTAGATGCTATGTTTTGAATTTCATGTGTTGATTCTTTTTAAATAGTTGATATCACTTGATGAGGGTGTATAGTCCTTCATTTTCATGTCCTTCCTCCCACTTGTGAAATCTCACAAGTTACTTGCAAGGTTGTCTTGTAAAATGTAATGGTTGCGGTTTCTTCTTTTTTGTTTGTTGTTTGCTGCCCTTCTGTGCCTTTGGCAATTTTTTTTCTTCCTAGATTCATGTTTATGAAACAGACTTGTAATTCAGTGTTTCTTAAAGGCTGTTATTTTTAGCTATTACTATTGTTTGTGTAAATAATGTCTAACAAAAATTCTGTACATCTCTAAGTTTAATTATTTTTATTTCAGGAGTACCCGCAAATAACAGAAAATTTAGCAGATATTCAAGTATTGTAAACAGTGCCTTCTTGATGGGTTTCTATGCTGTTCGGAGATATGTAAAGATTTGTTAAATTTGTGCCATATATAGTATCAGACCTTTTGTGAGGGCTGTTGTGTTTGAGAACGGATGTTCCTGCTTAGTCAGACTCTAGGGGGGGAAAAAATCAGCTCTTAAAACGTTACATTATTTCTTCTTTCTGGCTGGTGAGCCGAAAGTGGAGGATTTGGGATGTTTACAGTGAAGCTGTACTACTTTGTGGTGATACAGAAAAAGCTCGATGTAAAGAACGATGTAACTTCAGGGTGGAATTATCTGGGCTTTTTCTCTTTAACTTTTTCTCCTTTATGCCGTATCCCGGCCTTTCGCTCTGTCAAGCGGGAAAATTAGCCCTCAAGACACAGCGCCCGTTTCCCCGTCGCGCGTGTCCCGCCCTGTCCGACTCCCGGGATCACCGCTTTGTGTGAGGGATCTGAGCTGTTACGGGCCGCCTCCAATAAAGATGTGTCGCACCTCCTCGTCTCTGGGCTCTATGCGCCGCTCCCTCTCCCGCTCCTCTGTCCCTCCTGCGCGGCTCCTGCTGCTCGCGTCCCCCTTGTCCCGCCGCTCCGCCGCTGCCCGG
>VWZV01015433.1:1158533-1226944 GCA_013397155.1 Irena cyanogastra | reverse complement strand
GCGGCGGCGCCGGGCTGCGGCGGGCTCTGCGGGACTTCGAGGCGCAAGTGCTGGAGCGGGCGGCGGTGCGGGGGCTGCGGCGACACCTGCGGCCGGCTCCGCCCGAGTTGCTGGAGCCGCTGCTGCAGCCGTACCTGGCTGGCCGGCTGGGCCCCGGCGAGCGGCGGCGCCTGGCGCGGCTCTGCGCCGAGATGTGCCGCCGCTGTACCCCCGCGGCCGCTGCCCGCCCGCAGGTGCTGCGGTTCCTCGGCCGGCGGTTCGCGGAGCTGCACGCCGCCGTGCCCGGCCTGCCCCTGGCGAGCTCCAAGGTCCTGCCCGGCATCGTCCTCCGCAGGGACTTCGCTGCCTACTGCCCGACGGACGGGGAGCTGCGGGCCCTGCTCGTCTCCGAGCCCCTGCGGCCCGCCCTGACGGCCCCCGGTGTCGAGTTTGTTGTGGACTCCGAAGGTCAGTATCAGGCTTCCCTGCGCTGGATCACTGAGAGGACAGAGGCCTTAATGAAACACTTGCAGAGAAACAACGTTAAGCTGTTACTGTCGAGTGTGAAGCAAGAGGAAATAGTTATCTACTATGCCAAATTATATGGTGTGTCTGTGGTAGAGTGCTTATCGTCGGAAGAAATGGCGCTTATCAGTGAAATCACCGGTGTCTCCCCTTACACACCTTTCGGTGGTAACATGGACAGAGCAGTAACCGAAACTGCAGTGGTAACGTTTTGCCAGCCCTTGCTGCTCGTCTCCAAGAGATGTGTCCACATTGGCTTGGCCAGTGTGTGTGCCTTCCAGCCCCACTGCCTGATCCTGTGTGGGCCGGTCGATGGTGTCAATGAGCAACACGCTGCTGCTTTACGAGAGGCGTTCACAATGCTGCAGCAGCTGTTCAAAGCAGTTGATCAGAGGGAGGAATGGAAAGCGGAAGGTGAAAGCCAGAGTGAAGCCTCAGATGTTTGCACTTGGCATTCTTCAGCTACTCAGAAACAGCTGGTAATAGAAAATACTTGTAATAGTAACCAGGTTTCTGAATGTCAGCTGAAGGTACTTAGTGATGAAACAGAGGGAAAAATTTTAGACCCTGATAAAAGTGGTCTGCTGGTCCACAATCAGAAGAACCACAGCACTCCTGTGTTGGTGGCACGTAACACTGATATAGTCACTGCGTGTGTGTGCCTGGATGTTGGCAAAGGTCTAGAGAAAACGTGTTGCCATATAGTTCCATTTAAACAGGAGGAGAGTTGCACAGCTATTGCACAGGATTACTCCAGCTGCCTCATAGAAGCAGGATCAGTTTTGCCAGTAGGAGGTTACTTTGAAATCCTTTTACATTATTATATTCAGGATTATGCAAAACAGCGTCAGCAGTCAGAGGTAACCATTGTATCTAACATGGTTGCTGATGCTTTGCTAAGTATTCCCAAGGCCTTGTACCAGACAGCAGAACGAGATGGCTTTACCAAATTCTATCTTGAAGCCATTAATTTACTCCGAAAAAATCAGCCACTGCCTGTAAATGATGAAGGCCTAGAGTCAGTGTATTGCAAATACCAGTTAGTCATTTCAGTTCTTCATTGTGTTACAGAGCTTCTCTCCATAGACTTAGTAATTGGTATTAGGCGGCCGCTCCAAAAAATTGAGGATCATGACTCAGAAGATGACACTTGAAATCATTAATAAAGAATGATTTTGATTATGTGTTGTTTCCTTGCGTCTTCTTGTCAAATGGACACCCTCAAATGTCAGTGGTAGTAACTATCTCTTAGAAGATAAAGGCTAACCAGCTGAGACTGTGGAAAACTGGGTTGTGAACAATATGAGCTTGACATTTTGAGTGTGAGGAAGTGTAGCCAATTTCCACTGCAGAACATGTGCAGTGAAGTCTCCATCCACATGATGAGGATCCTGTGTATATTCAAGCCAAGGATCAACTTTGCCTCTTCTGGTAGATTGAGTGTTTTCACAGCCTAGATGTAATTTGTTTTCTTGACATGTTAAAAGTTGCCAGTATGACACGAGCCACTAAACTTTCAAGTTACAAACCAAGGGGTGGATTTTGTAGCCTTCATAATTAGCCAGATTAAATGTTTTTTAAAATAGATATATTTTGTATACATCATGATTTTGGCTGTAAAGGGAAAAATATAACTGTTGTTAGCCTGTTCAGCACTGGGGCAGGCAGCAGAAAAAACACTGGTGTATCCCAGTGAAAAATTTTCTGATAGGCAATGCAGCATTTTTATATTATTTATTGAGTTCATTTGAGTTGAACTATAAAAGTTAAGAATAATTTCGTACCATGATTTTATGGCAGTTTCTCTGGAAAATTAGTTTACGTGACACTGCTTAGTACAACTATTAATTTTAACTGCAATGGGTTGAGTTGTGGTCCTGGTATAAAAGGCTGTGTACTTATGGGAAAAGTTTACCCAGGCACTAATGCAGTTCTGTTTGAAAAACCTGAGACACTTCTGTCTTTGATCATTCGGGATTTTATTCTGGGTTTGTGTTTTGGTTGGTTCTGTTTTTCCCTAATTCTTTTTTCCCCAGAATTTTCACTGTAATAATATTTGCTTTAAGCTCAGTAACACCTGCATGTGTACCTCTCTTTCTGCTGGGTCCTAAAAACTACAGGTTTGATGGAGGAGGTTTTTTTAGTAACTTGACCCTGCAGCTGATAATGGTATCAAATTGGTTCTCTGTGCATTTGCCAGTGTTGCATAATACTAAGAGTATAGATTTTTTTTTTAATCTACCATTAAATCAAATTTAGTAGAGCTGTTTAAAACCATAGGCATAAATCATATTTACCTGCTATACCTGGGATGATTACAACTAGAAAAGAGATTTTTTCCCCTCCATTAATTTATGATTTTCCTTTTTCAATTTCTTCTGACTCAAACTACTGAAGTTCTTTCTTTCAGGTGTTTTGTCAGCAATGCTTCATTTGACTGCAACTTTCCATTGACATTTTACAGATATTCCTGGTAATATAAAACACAATAATATTTTTTCCCCTGATGAATAGACTCTTACAGACATCTGCATATGAATAATAGTGAAACTCAGGGCTCACTAGAGTGATTTCTTTAATAAAGAACTAAGGATAGTAATTATTTTTGTTAGAATCTTTTGGCAGGTGCGAGGGTGGGGGAGAATTAAACAGGGAGGAAAGAGAATCCCATTCTTGTTGCTGCCATGTGCTCTTGGAAGCTGCTTAGTATGACAGGTCCAGTGTGAGCCAAGAGAGATCTCCGTTGTGGGAGGTTTCAGAGCTGTGTGCCCTGTTCTGGGATAGCATCGGGAGCTCCCACCAGCCCTGGCACTTCAGCAGGCACTTGGGTCTGCATTTTACTGCTGGAAGGAGCTGCTGAGACAGTTTTGCTCTTGCACAAGTTTCTGCAATACTCTTCAAACCACTGACCAACTTGCTGGCCCAAGATGAGTGATTTGCTCTGTGGTAGTCTTAACAACTGTCTCATAAAACATGTGAAGCCTGGCAGCAGTGGGGGTTCTCTGCAGAAGCAGCTTTTATATTCTGAATCAAGGTGCTGTTTAAATAAAGAGAGTACTGTGTTGTTTCCCATTACTTTATACCATTTGCACATCTGGCTACTTTCAGATTTACTTCAGTTTCTTTGAAAGGTTAAAAATATTTTGTTACATGAACAAAATCTGGTCATTTGATTTAAATTGTGCCATTCTTACTGAGAAGAAGAAAGTCCAGAAATTTTTTCAAATATAGAACTCTTACTTTTGCATGACAGAGATACAAAGGAGAATTTAAAAATGACAGTTACATAAAACTTTTTTCTGACCTGTTTTTGGTAAAACCTCTTGAGTCTGATCATTGAAGCAGGAACTATATTTCTATGGCTTCTCTGTCCTTTTCTATTTTATGAATGATCCATTTTCCATTTTGAACTACTGTTTCCTCGTTCTGTCTGCAGAACTGGGATCATGGCAGGCTTTTCCCTTGAAGAGGAGTGTCCCTTCCTTCCTTGTCCTGGTCTGCAGAAATGGATGCTCAGGATTTGGCTGTTTGGTTCCAGTCCTGGAGTCTAAGCTCATTACAAGATGTGCACCAGCTCAAGTAGAAAAAAGAAAAAAAAAAGGCATTAACTTAGTCTTTGGAGAGAAGAAGAGATTTACTGCTGGATTCAGCTCTTCCTTATCCTTAGAAGTCTTCTCCAGTAATTAGCCTGGATGTGTAAACATGCTCTGTCTTAGAAAATGTTTTGGGTTCACTGCTCTCCCATCTATCCTTTAAGATAAAGGCTGATTGTAGCCCTGAGAAGCAGCTCAGACTGTCTTCTGGGCTCTGGCTCAGGTGCTGTCACTGCCATTTCTGCTCTGCTGATGTTTCTGGCCTGCTTCAGCAGCAGCCCCACACTGCAGAGGCTGCTTGGGCTGTTAATGTCCCTTGGTACCTAAGCCTTAGGTATGCAGTAGTTGATGGCATTTTGTGGCTGTCCTGACTGTTAAAGCTGTCCCTAGCTGTAGCTTGCCCTTTGGCAGAGGCACAAGTGGTCTCTTGACACAGTGACAGGGACCAGAGAGGTTACCTGGGACAGCTTGGGACAACGTATTTACTCACTCACAACCACAGGGGCCAGTGTGTTGGGGCATTCACTGGGGTTGTAACAGCTTACAGCTTTTTCTTCATGCACTGTTTCACATTATTTCTAATTTTCACCATTATTCTATTATTTTTGTATTTCTAAATATGGGTTGGCCTCCATGCAAAGTGGAAGTCAGGTACACATGGACATGTGTTTCAACTCAGATCCAGCCTTGACATACGACATAAAGTTCAGGGATACTGATGCTAATAGTGATGCCTCAAGTTTCAGCTTTCATATTTTTCAGATTCTGTTCTGCCTTAGTGTGTGATTGTGAACTTTATACATAGAAAGTGTTAGCAAGTTCTCCTCACAGTTTAGTTAGACAAAACAATCCTTTTCCAGCCTGAGACCCAAGGACACCATTGCAGCTTCAGGCCCAAAAAGCAATAACAACAGTGAATTGAGGAGAGCAATCTGTGAGGATGGCACTTCATAAGCTGAAGCTGTAATTGGACAATTGACCCCAATATGTAAATGGACCAAAACTTATATTATTAAAGTGTAAAAACGCGTGACCCATCGTCCATCTTGCGTCAATCTTGTGTCAGTCTTGCATCCATCTTGGGCGTAGCCTCAGCTGGGCTCTTGTACTGCCCAAGGTGTATCCTTTGAAGGCCTTTTAATAAATACCTACTTTATTCCTGTAACTCTGTCTAGCCTGTGTTACAGGTAGCCTCTCTAGGCATCAATAGCCTAAGATTAAAAGAATGGCTTTAAAAAAATCTTGATGTTGAACTCTCCTTTCTGCAGCCCTTAGCAAACTTAGATTCTGCCCCACATGAAATTCATCAGAATATTTTGAAGGCATTCACTCCATCCACAAGGACTTGTAGGTATATTTTAAGCAAGGTAATCCTATTTGTCAGGTAGCAGATTCACATATACATGCAGGTAGTTTCTCTTTTTTCTTAAATTTTAAAAAACACGGTTTTAATATATGTTTCTAGTAACATGCAGTGAGACTAGTTGAAACTGCCTCATGCATGCAGTTCTTGAGAACAGGAAAAATCCATTTACATGACAGGAACACAATGTTTTTTATTTGTTGATTTGCGTGGGGGTCGAGTCTGAGCAGGGGTTTGCAGGTGCTCTGACCACAGTGAGGCAGCCTCTGTTCCCCAGCTCTCCTGGAGCTGCTGTCCCCATTNTGCTGTCCCCATTACTGACCCCATTGGTGTCCCCATTGCTGTCCTCGTTGCTGTCCCCATTGCTGTCCCCATTGCTGTCCCCATTGCTGACCCCATTACTGTCCCCATTGCTGTCCCCATTGCTGTCCCCGTTACTGTCCCCATTACTGACCCCATTGCTGTCCCCATTACTGTCCCCATTACTGACCCCATTACTGTCCCCATTGCTGTCCCCATTACTGTCCCCATTACTGACCCCATTGCTGTCCCCATTACTGACCCCATTGCTGTCCCCATTGCTGTCCCCACTGCTGTCCCCACTGCTGTCCCCACTGCTGTCCCCATTGCCAGCTCCTCGCTGCTCAGCACCTTCCCTGGCCGTGCCCACTGCTCTCCTGCTTGCCCAACAGGTGTTGCTTAACTCCTTTAGTGGAAGTTATGCAACCTGAGTGTGGCCTTACATTTTCATCCATGCTTAGCTGACCTTCAGCATTTTTGGCAGCTATACAGAGAGCATCATTAAATAGGCACCAGGCACAACAAAGAATATTGTTCTGTTGTGCCACAAATCTCACACTGCTGAATCACATTTGTAAGAGGGGATAGGAGAATGCAGCATTTTGTTTAGGAGCATAACTGTATAGTGGCATATTTTATATTTTTCTGTATATTTTATATGCAGAAAAATTATATTGTTTCTATTGCTATCTCTAGAAGTCATCTTCCAGAGCCCAAAGGTATGGGATTGATCACACCATGTGAGAAGATTAAGGAAGATTAAATTCTTCACTTGCATGTAACTCCTGGACTTCACTAGAATTGCATTCATCTGTTCTAAATTTCCTTTTTGTTACATGACAGATCTGCTATTAGTAGTAGAAACTTCTGATTTCACTGCTGAATTATTTCTATACTTGTTTAGGTTAGTCTATCCTCTTCCTTATTTTTTTAGTCAGGTTCTTTTAAATCTCAAGAGAGAGAATCTTTCAATGTTCAGTTGCAAAATTCTGTTTAGTTTAATTTTGGTCTTGAAATCTAAGAAACTATGTGGTTTTGTCCCTGGTAAACCCAAATATTAAATAGTTGTTCTATTTACTATAGTACTTATCCCATTATTGCTATTAAAACTAAACAAATAAGAGAGTAATGAATTTAACACCAGTCCCTTTGGAAATGCATTGGCTGTAATTAACACGATTATAGTTTTGCAGTATCATTTTGTGTAAGGTGGCATTTGTAGTCTGTTAACGAGACTAGAAATAGATGTTTAGATATAGGATTATGCAAATTCCTTCTCCCTTAATAGAATAGAATATTAAACTAATAATTACTTCCAGGAATAAGAATTCTAGTTTTTGCGTTCTGAAGCTAAAAACAATAGCAAAAATGTAATAAATGTAATACATAGTAGCTCCTTTTTTATTATATGATTCAATAGAGGACCAGACTTCATAAGCAATGCTTATTCCTGTAATAGATCAAGCAGTGTACTCTTTTTAAAAACAGTCCTGGCAGAAAGAAAACAAAACAGTTTTCCATAGGGATGCCATTCATGCTGGTTCAGCAGACAGCTTGTTTCTCACAAAGCCACCAGCAGATAAAAGAACTGTTACACTGAGGCTTTGGTCCAGTGTGGGATTAAGGGCACATCAGTAATGCTCTGTTGTGCATGGCTCTGCCCTAAGCCATCGACAGCAGAAATCACTATAAAAGATAAAATTTCCATTAAAGGTGTTTTAAAAAAGGTAGTTTTACTTAACAGATTTTCTAATCTGTTCTTATTTTGAGATTCCTGGTAAGACAATCCAGCATGGTGATCTTGCTTTTGATAAGAATCATGACCTACTTTCTGTGGATGTCTTCATTTTGCAGGCTAGGCATCTGATTAAATATTACCTTAAAATGGGAATGCAGAGAGGAAATACATAGCAGGGCTTTCTCTGTGTGTGGGGGGGAACAGGCAGCTCCAGATTAGAGTAACATCCACTGAGATATTAACTTTAGATTTGATGCATGTCTGGTATTATGTATAAGGATTATATTTATATGCCACTGCTTTTGGAGCACTGAAAATGATTGGAGAAACTGATTGGATTATATTCACGGAGCAAACAAACTGCTCCTGAGTTTTTTCCTAAAATCATAAATACTCTGAGACTTTTAATTACTGATGCAGTTCTGAAAAAGTACAAAATAGTCACAGAGTGCTACAACAGTTTAAATCTGTTATCAGTGTTGACTGTCCTTGAGATGTTATTGGCATGAGTGTTTTTTAATGCCCTGGTGTTAGGAGTATGATACTGGGGAGCAGTGCCCCACAGCAGGGCTGCTGCTGCTGTTGCTGTTGGTACTGGAGGCAGCTCTGCCCTTGCACTCCAGCAGTCACACAAAGATGGGTCCTACAGTGCCAAGATTAGATGTGGTACAGTTCACCTTACCAGAGTGTTTAGGGTTGAATTTCAGCAGCTCAGTAAATCTTGCAAGCTGTGGTGTAGGTAAGGGGAGGGAGGTTTTTTGGCATTTCCAAACAACCAGTGCTTATAATGCAGCAAGTATTGGAAATTACAGTCCCCGCAATCTGAGACATTTTTGTCACCTTGCAGAATTTTTCAGTGAGACACATTTGAAGCTTTGGCAGTAATTAGCAAGTAGTATCAGGATCATTTTGTTCTTGGACTCTCCTCTGTTAAAAAGTTTGCCACCTGGGCTATGATCCTAAGTGCTGCAGAAGTTACAAGAGGAGCCAATGTGTAATCATGCAGAAAGCAGGAATTTTCCCCCTCCTGTGTCATTGCTTTTTCTTTCTGCTTGACTGTAGAGCTCATGAGGCAGTGAAATATGGTAATAAGTCCATGGGTGTGTGGGTGGAGAGAAGGAAAAGACAGGAGATAAGAAGACCCAGTTCAGAAGAGGGAGGAAAGATGAAGGTTGATTGATGAATAGAACATAGAAAAGGACTGTCATGTAGAAGGAAGAATATAGACTCTCAGATACATGAATGGGGAGAAGCAGCCCCAACTTCCACACCTTTCTCCCTGCAGAAGCAGTAGCAAAGGGAAGACATTAAGTTCTCTTCTCCCCTTGGAAGACTGGTAGATTGTAGTCGCCAAGTGGAAAAAGATAAAATCCATAAAACTCATTTTCTCCTGTCCTGGTGTAGGGGAGTAGCTACCTTGGAAAGCATCAGGAGCTGTGGAGACAGTCTGTCTACATATCTCAAGGTGTCCTGGGCTGTAAACTTGCAACAGCCTGAGATAAAGATTCACATTTCTGTTCCTGAAGCTCAGCGTCTAAGAGTAGGTAAGAAATTACTGGGTGTGGATTACATTTATTTAGACAGCACATCTTGTCCTCATTGTCCTGAGCCTCTGGAATGTGCTTTGATCCTCAGGCCTTTCTCAGGCACGGGCTGGTCTCAGCAGGGCAGAGTTTGGCTCCCCAGCCTCAGTGATGGGGGCTGGGGGCAGGAGCGCGGGTGGTGCCGTGTGCCTGGGGAGCGCGCAGGTTCCTGTTTCACAGGTGAGGAACACAGGGCTGCAGGGGGAAGTTGCTGGCTTTACTGCTTTGAAAATAATTGTGTGAACTCTTGTTTAAGTCATAAATCGTCAGCTGATAAATTTGCCATCTGCTAGGCCTTAGATAATGAATCTAAATTTACTTGTGTTAGAGCATAGAAAGCCTGTCTAGGACCTCCAAGCTTATTTTTCATCGTGAAATACAGCAGGAGTTCAGTGCTTTTAGCCTCCTCATTAAATTGTAGGGGAAAAGTAATTTTCTTGGGTAGTTCTGACTTCTCATAAGACTAAACCATTTTAAGAGAAACAACTCTTGTAAAAATCACACGTTTCCAGCGTCTCCAATACCAATCCAGTATTGGTAGCATCTTGTTTGTTTAATAGCTAGCACTTACAAAAAATGTCTGTTCCCACTGAAAACAGCAGGTTTCAGCCTCTGCATATTCAGACCCTAAACCTCTAATCTAAATGTATTCAAGTGATTATAAACAGAAGATATTGAATTGACAGAGTACCAGCCCAGTAAAATTAATTGCCTAGCACTTTAGAGCAGAAGATGATTGATACCAGATTTTTTTAAATAATAGTTCACATTGCTTTTCCTGCTGAAAAAAAAATACATGGTTGAATTAAAATGCATGAACAAGATCATCAATCATTTTCTTGCTATTGTGTTTAACATATTTGACTTTTAACCATTTATTTTGTGGTGTCTCTAGGGCATTGTAAATATGATTAATATATGATTTCAAAAGCCTTTTATTGATTCAGTAACTGACTGACTTTGGCTGTAGCATTTTAACAGCAAAGATCAAATTATAACAAAAATGCAGGCAACATCTCTGAATATCTTGGAAATCTGACTCCCTGAACCATTGGGGGAATCTAGTGGATTTTTTCTTCTGGAGTTTTATAACAATTTGTGCCTGAGGTTAGGATCCTGAACCAGCAGCATCTGCAAACGGCATTTAGGGTCTCATGAACTGTGCAGCTTTTTAACAATTGTACCTTTACAGTTTGACATTGCTCAGGTTTGTAACAAGGTCTGAATTTACATCGAAATGCAGAGAAATAAATTTCTGATCATTATTCCCTCTGGATTCCTGTTGTCAGAAGGAGTGGGCGTTCATGTCAGAAGGTAGAATAAATGCTAGTGCCTTGAAATGCTGCCTCTACAGCTCCTAATGGTGTTGCACTTGTCATCGTGAGCTTTCCAAATGCTCCAGTTTTGAACTTGGAATAAATTTGCTCTACTCATAAAAACACCCACGTCTGTAGGGAGAAATGTGTGCATGTACCTTCCTTTAGTTTCCATAATGTGACATGTGTTTTCCCTCTGTAATTTTCCTCCCTGGCACTGTTTTTATGTGCCATGAGACACTGGCCATTCCTTATCCATAATCTTTCCTCAAGGCTGGGAGTTGTCATGTTTTGTTAAAATCTTAGATGCCAGAATTTCTCTTGACTAACTATTTATCTGTTCACATTTTTTTAATCACCCTATTCAAAAATGATGTTTAAGAGTCATTGAATGATTCAATAGAGAACAGCAGATATGAATATTCAATTTAAAGAAAGCAAATGCTGAGGATGTTTCAAACTTTTCACAATAACAGGCATTTATTGTAAAAATAACTAACCAACAGTTGGTCTTCTGCTGGAATAGCTGTTAAATAACATGAAGTGAAAATAATCAGCTAGAGGAGGAGGCAGAGTTTAAGACCCCAGGGTTTTATAATTGTTGGCGCTGATTTACTGCATAGCCTGGAGTAAGTCAGTTAATGCCCATGTGATTAATTTTTCATCATGAGACATTAGTGGGTTTCATATTCATAAAGGTTTCAGACTGTGCTTTAAATCATTGGGAATTGAAGGATAGATGCAAATGCAATTGTTGTTTGAAAAGAAAAGAAAAGTAATGTATTAGATATCCTCTCAGTTTCTCAATTATCTTTTTATAAAGTGAGGAAAACTGTTTCTACCAGGATTGCAGATATTGCATATTGTATTTCTTTCCCCATGACTGCTGTAGGAAAACTGATTTGCTAATGAGGAAGCAAGCAACTTCTTACTTTCCTTTCCCTCCTAATAAAAAACCAGCTCCCTCACGTGCAAAGGATTTCTGCATGCAGTACAGAGAAATGTTTAAAATGCAATGGTTTTAATGAGCCCTTCCCTTTCCCATACTGCAGCTCCATTTTTTTTTTCTGTATTTCTCTGAGACATTGTTTATGATTTGAACTCCAAGCATCTTGGAACAAGTGAAAATGGTATTCTGTGATTCTGTGAAAATCAGGATATGTGCTGTGTAGCCCAGCCAGGACAGGTAGCAGTGAATTCCAAAAGGTGCAGAGGAAGCCCTGGTATCCCTGGCTGAGCCAGCCTTCCAGGGCAAGCTGGCTCCCCTAGGAGCTGCCATGGCCTGTGTGTGGTACAATGATGTTCAGGTCAATGATCCAACCCTCTCCATGGTCAGCCAACCAGGAGTACTGCCACACTGCCTGGCACCAGCTCTGTCTCCTAAAAGCAGTGGAGGAAAGGTGTATGGAAAATCACTGCCTGCGAAACTCTCTCTTCTCCCCTTGCAGCCAGATCTTTCATTTATTTGTTCCTTAATCCAAGTCCAGGTCTATCTTTTTAGGGAACAACAAATTGTTACGTAGTGTGTCACTTGGTTTGCTGGGAGCCTGAGTTAAGTGTGCAGCAGACTTCCCATGTAACGCTGGATGATTACATTAGGATGAAACATGTGGAGATGGAGACTGTTTAGTGGGTTACACTCATCACATAATTCCAATATTTGCTTCTGTTAATCACCAGCACAATAAAAATATCTTGCCATTCTCTTTTGACTACTAAACTTTAACAGTCTTCATGAAATAGTCTGCACTTTGGAAGACTTACTACTGTCACTAAAATAGTGAGTGCAATGCCTATATATTTATGATTTGCGTATGGAATTTGCTTCTTTCTCCACAGATACTGGAGATCACATTTTAAAAAATAATATTAGAAACTTATAACTAATAAGTTATAATTTATAACTTTACACCGATAACAGCTCCAACACAAACCTCTAGGTCAAAATCAGGTATTTATCTGGAATCCTAATCCACACTTCAATTCTTCAGCCCTAATCTACAAAAGAAGAAGAAGTAAATTTTGCTCAGATTTGTTCCAATGGACCAAAAGTAACATTTTTTGGGTTTTTTGAGAGATTACTTGGGTTGTTTGGGAGTCCGCTGTATAGTACTTAATTCACAGAATGCCATTTCTATAGCAATTCTTGTACTCTGAATGTGTAGAGTATTAGATATTTATTCATAGAATTACATATGTTAATTGTAGCCAGCTTGTTATGATGCTCTGACTTTGAACTTGAACTTCCAGAGGTACCTTGACAGAACATCCTAGCAGCAAAGACAAGGACAGAGAGGCACGGTTGTGTTTAAAAACTGATTAATTGTCCTCAAGGTTATATTGGAAGGTCAGAGAGAACTGATTCATATGCCATTAGCAACCGAAACCCCAATTTTATGTTAAAAAAAAAGAAGGTTGATGTCTATTGTTGCTTATAAAACAAGCAACAGATTTTGATTAAAATCTGACTGCTGCTGCAAAGGAGATTGACTGGAGAAGCCCAGTCCCACCAGTGCACGGGTGACAGTCGATGTCAGAGTACTGATGGAGCTGGGAAGAGGGGGGAAGGTTTTTTTGGCTTTGCTGTGCCACAGAGAGGCAGACTGGTTTAATGCTCTGGGCCATTTAAAGCTGCCTTGTCTTACTGCTGCTGAAAGAAGTCACTTGCAGTGATTTGCCCTAATATTTAAAAATCAAATTCCCAAGTACAAATGGAAAAAAAATCCCAGAATGTACAGTCCTGGAGCTTTAACTCCCCTTTGCATTTAGTGAAATGGAGACCTCTTGTGTTTCCTAAATTCAGGATACTCTACAGAACCTGGGATCTCACAGGATGGCAGCTTGAAGGTTTTAGGTTTATAAGGGAAGGGACATTTGGGAAGGGCTGATGCTGAACTCCGGAGGGCTGATGGAATGCTTGCATGGACTCCCTAAATTTGAATTCAGACTGCAAGTGCTGTGAAACGGGAATGGGAGTCAGGGGTTGGACGGAGGGGGCCTATTTGCATTTGTCTCCGGTTTCATTGAGAGCATCCTGCATGTTTATCGAGCCGAGGATATCTGCTGTCTGCAAGGCAATGACTCTCAGTTCCTGCTGAGATGCCAGAGCTGCAGGAGACAGAACTGGCCGTCTTCCAGAAGGGAGCTAACATTCCCTGTGATGCGGCAGCCTCCCATGCCGAGGTTGGCAGTCTCTCTCTGACTGCTGTGTGTGGCACTAGAAAACCTTCCAAAGAACAGAATTTTTTAAAAAGAAGCAACACTTTGTATCAGTAATGAGAACAGGTGTTGGCTTCAGATGCCACATCTGCTTCAAGTATCTTGATACTCTTCAGAGCTGTATGCAAAAGCAGTTTAGGTATTTTTATACTAAATGAACCTGGCTGCCCTCTATGTCTTTTTTGACCCAGATGAAAGGAAGCCTCTTTCTTTTCTCTTTCCCTAGAGGCCTTCCTCCTATCCCAGACACTGCCTGTGAAAATAGGTAAAGGTTGTGCACACTCCCTCTGTTGTTTGTCTGCTTGAAATAATGATGGAAGAACCAGGAATCCCAAGAAGCTTTGCTAGCATTTGCTTGATAGGTGTCAGCCAAAGGGTTAAAAGACTGGAGAGCCTCTTGGGCTGAGCTGGTAGTCCTGCTGTTATCTTATGGTGCCCTTCTTTCCATCTCCTTCTTCCTTTCCTGTTAATGTATTTTTGTAAACTGTATGCAGCTGAAGCATCCAGTCTCCTCCAGGCTGCTTCTTGCTCTTGGTTCCTTCAGTCCTTTGAGGTTGAGAGGAAAACCAGATCCAAAGTATGGAATAACATGGTGTTTTTAGTGATGGACAAGGTTTGGGTCTTCAGCTATTTTACTGCCTGCCTGTCTACACAGTTTAGATGTGAGGGTATGTGCCTCCTGGAATTGTCTTAAGTGAGCTGGGTCAGAGAGAGCTGTGAGCTCTCTTCATTTCCCATGACAGGTTTTGGATATAAGAGATAAGCAGACGGCAGAGCTTGTTTCATAGCTGTCCAGGCAGGCTGCCTTTCAGCTCACATTTGCTCTGTGTAGGACAGGCTGGCACAGCTCTGTCTACAGCTGATGTCACTGGTGGGATGGGATGGGATGGGATGGGGGCAGAGAGCTCATCATGCGGTCAGAAATCTGCCCAACCTCCTACTCAATACAAGCCAAGAAAGGCTCGCCTTCCCCATGACTGCATGGCAGGTGACTGCACATGAATGCACACTGCTAACATTCATAACTGTGTGTGATTAAACAGTGTTCTTCACTCACTTTATCCACTTTCCCACCTGGTTCATATACAGCGTTCACTCAGTGTTCTTTATTAAGTGGTGGTCTCTGTGCAGTTGGCAGTCACAAGAAACAGCAGAGGAGAAAGTTCCTTCCAGGGGAAAAACACATTAAAAATAACATCACCCCTGGAGGAGGCAGTAGTTGACATTGGAATTTTTCAACTCTCTTTATTTGCTAATGTTGTAAAAGCTGGCAGCTATTTAAATTGGTGACAGCCCTCTAAATACATCATGGGTTTTGGTTTGTTTTTTTCTTAAATAAATAATCCATCAGAATGGCAAAATACCTTTGGAAAGAAGAGCATTGTGACATTAAGTTCATCTAGGAGTTACAGAGAAAAACACAGCCTGACTGTTAATTGTTTTATTTCAATGCCTTTTGCTGATATCGACAGCTTAGAAGAGCTCAATAGTGCTTTCAATTACTTGGGTGTAAATCCAGAAAATGACAGTGGAGTTGGTCCAGATTTACATAAGGACAAATGAGATTTTAAGAAATGTCTATATAGTTTCCTTTCAGGCTTTAGATATAATTATCTTAATTAGCCTCTCAATTCAAGGGTCTAATTTCCACCATGGTTAATGAAGAACACTTATACTTGGTGACTGAAATTATCTGACTTGCATTATCATTTTTAGGGAATATTCTAAAGACTACTAATGAGAGAAATCCTCAGAGTTCTCCAGCTTTATTTTTCCAAATATGAAGACTAAATATAGCATGTGTTCCCCAGAAAATGTGAGTGGCAGGAATTAGTAATTCATGAACAACATGGCCCATTTACAGTCCTACCAGCACAGAATTCACCGTGGCATGGAGAATATCAAACAAAACAACACGGTTGACTTCCATGCATTTAAAACAATGAGGAATAAAGGCTTAATTCAGACTAAAACTCCAAAAGCTCCCTGGATTTAGTTAACAGTAATGAAAACATTGAATAATAGCTAAAAAATTACCTGAAACCTAGATTTTAAAAGGCAAAAAAAAAAAATTAATTAAATCCCAAAAGTATTAGAAGTTGTTGGAAATGAAGCTGTGTTCTGTCACAAGGCTTTGCTCAAAAAATACATTTGAAAAAAGTCCCACCAAAACCCATAGATTGTGTTTAATTGCCAGTGTTTTATACCCTTGCCAGCCCATTCTGAGAGGTGGTATGCTCTGACTACGGGCAGCCCATCGAGGCTATGGTGTTTCTTAGCAGTTGATCATTTTTGCACGGTTTTCTTTTCAATTCGATCTCAGGACTGGGTTGCAGGGGCCCCAGTTCCTCAGGACTCATTTGCAAAGGGAACATTTTAGGCTCGATGCCCGGGCAGGCGTGGAGAGCAGAGCAGGGCAGTGCTCCCAGGTGGGACACTGTGTCCTGTGTCATCGGCAGAGGAAGGTGCACTCGTCAGCAGCTGCTGCAGGGCTCCAGGCCACTGAGGTGAGTGATGGCAGTGGCTCTGAGCAAGGATGGCAGAGCACACTCCAAACCCCTGTGAAGGGACACCAGGCAAATGCCACCGTGGCATGTGGCACTCAAGTGCTGCAGCTGCCTTCCCATCTTGCTGTCTGTACAGTACTCCTGCAGCGCCAGCAAAGGAGCAGCCAGCCTCAAATGTCCAGAAATTATTGGGTAAGCTATGGAATCAAACAACCTTTAAATGACTGGCATACCTCCAGGTTTTGAGATACTCATACTGCAGGCATGATTTTGCTGCATTGTCATAAAGTAACATGGCAGCTTGAGCAGGAATTGCTGTCCTTCTCAAGGGAGGTAACGTGAATTACCCAACCAAAGCACTCCTACTCACCATCTTAAAGTATTGCGTGTTGTATCCTCAGAACTGAACCTTTCCCTGATACCACTTTGGTTTGTTCTCCCCAGCTGACTTCTTTGGGCACAACCTGCTATTTATGCCTGCCCAGTCGTGCTTCTGGGAAAGAAGTTGGTCCAGCTGTAGCTCCAGTGGCTGTGGATAGGAGGAGTTGATGTGTTTGCTGCCTTCTCTCCCCTTACAGAAGTAGCCCAAGTCCTTGCAGCTTTGATTTCATTTTGTACCTCTACTTTGCCTCAGGTATAAATCACCCACAGCAGGCATTTGCTGCCTGCTACACTACAAAGCATCAGGCATTATCTGTAAGCACTGCACACAGTTTTGCCACAGTTCAGTAAACAATGTACATGGCTGCTGTGCTCCGAGTGAGTCAGAGACCTAGAAATGAGCTGTTACTGAACAGCAGGGTACAAACTAGGCCTTTCTTCACCCAGTCCCAGCATATAAAGCAAGTTATTGCTGTAAATATTTCTCTCTCTGGCCTTCTCTTCACTGCAAGAAGAGGTACTTTCTTGATGTCTGTTAGAGATCCAAACCACAAACATGTGAAAATGTATTTGCTTGTTTATCGTATCTTAATCTGCCAGCTCCTGTGATGTTAGTAAGAATGAAAAGGGCATATTTTCCCACATGGGGTTTTGTCTTTGGTGTACCCAGGACAGCAGCTTTAACTCTGGAAAGTTAAAGCCATGTTTTCACATTTCTTTTTTTAACTTGTTAGGAAAAAATCTTTACAATACTTGTTCACTAATCTGCTGATAATCCTATGTTTGTAAGTCCACTGAGTGAAGTGGTGCAGGACAAAAACCTGACCTGGGCTCAGCTGCCATCAGGAGAGCCTGGAGGAGGAGTTAGGCTGGCAATCCAGCCACCAACCCCTCCTGGCACGGCTGGCTCCTGCCAAGCCCTGACCCTGCTTTCCCCTGTGCTTCACCCTCTGGGCTGGTGAGAAAGCAGCTGCTGTGATGGGCGTTTGGCTTTTGCTGTGCCACAGCAACCCTTGGCATCAGAAAAGCACAAGGACAGGGTTGCTGCTGAAATCTCCAGCCTTTCTTCTGGTAAAGCCATGGACTAAGCAGCAGCAGCAGCCTCCTCAGGTATGTGTGAATGAGGTAATCAATGGAAAGTGGATCCCAACTTATCTTTGATGGCTGACAACAGATGCCTTGCTGTGCCTCACCTTCCCACCCAGTTCTCTGTCTTCCGACTACCCCTGCCCAGCCTACCCCTGTTTTTTCTTAATTTTGGCTTTTTCACTTCTGGTTTGAATTTAATCCTTTTCTCAACAAATAAACAAAACCTTCCTGTAAAATTTGCTCTGCGTGAATGAATCATTGTCATGTTTTTTCTGCCTTGCCTTTAATAAATACTATAGGATGAACAGTGTTGCCCATGCTAAATAAAGAGAAAAAAATTAAGAAAACAAAGTGAAAGAAGTAAATCTCACTATCCATTTTGTCATGACTGTAAGACAAGAGCAAGAATTTTGAGCTATCAGCCATGTGTGGCCTGCAACCAAAAGTCTTCCTGAAAAGTGGGAGCAACCTTCTCGTGCCTCTCCTGTGGAGAGGCAGCACACTTAGCAGATACAAAGACTGCTGACAGTAGCTGCTGGCACAGATGCTGCCAGGGAATCATGCACAGTTGAGTAGTAAGGCAAACTCCAGGAAAACTCAACCTATAATTAGGTAATTTCTCCCTGAGCAATTGGCATCAAGCAAGTGAGAAATCAGCTGTGAAAGAGAGGAATTGACTGGCTTAAAAGAGAGGCAGATTGACTGGCTTAATTCTAGAGGGGTTGGTTGAGTATTTTTGGATTTTTTTTGTTTTGTTTTCATCTTGGCTACTTTTGGTTTTTTCCTCTTTCCCTTTTTTCTGCCTTGTACACCTACAACTCTTCCTCTCTCCTTCCCTCACCCATCCCTGAGATGACAAGCAGATATTATGTACTGTCAGCTCATCTGTTGCAACAGTTCTTTCCTCCCATGAAACTGAATCCGGAATAAAACTCTGGGGAGCTGATCCCAGAGGAGTGCATGTGCAAAGTCCACACAGGGGTGGCCCCAGCAGAGAGCAACTCCTCTACCTCAGATGGGGTAAATCTATTCAGTTACAGCTTGCCTGCTGGCACATTTTGGTACTAACAAACCCAGGGCAACTGTGCATTACGCAGACAGTGCTTGCCTCCACGTTTGCAAAGGGCTTCTGTGCCCAGAGTACCACAGGCTGGCCAGGACCAGCTGCCCAGTGCTTGGAATGGGCTGCCTGCTCACTGGTGTCTCCTCCTGAGGCGTTTCCACACTTTGCACAGCCCGAAGCAACAGCTTTGGTCTCAAAGGAGGGATGCAGGTGCAGGTGGGTGGCCTCCCCCAACCACCTGCACCTCTTGCACCAGGTCTCCACGGGAAGGCTGCTGCAGGTACTGGGAAACCTGATTCAGCTGAGTTTGAGTAAATCTTGTCACTTACACCTGGGAAGGACAACTGCAAGGGATGTCTCTCACAGCAGTCTTTTGCAGCAAATTTGCCTGTTCTTTGTGCATGGGTGCAGACCTGTCCTGCCCTGTACTTGTGTCAGTTTTAACACCTGTACCCATCTGCACATAATAAAAGCATCTGTTCCCTGAGACAGAACAGCACATGTGAATTCACTGAAATGTGAATTTGTGGGATTGCTTCAATGTCCTATGCAGAGTTCCTTTCCCCTGCTAATTCAGGCCACAGTGGTGGCACAAGCATTAGTGCTCAGGCAGAAATTGCTGCACAGCTTGTGGGTGCCTGGTGCAAATGAGCTCTGTGTTGGTTCACCTCCCCTAGAGCTGACCTGAAGGCTGGAGTGTTTCAGGCAGGCTCCAGGGACCTCTGCCTGCCAGTCCTGCCTGCACAGTGCCCGTGCATGGCTCTGGGGTGTCTGGTCACACAGCCGAACATCCAGCTTGGCCCTTCCTTCTGCCTTCCAGAAGGGGAAGGAAATTCATATGAAAGTGCTCAAGGCCAGGCTGGATGGGGTTTTTGAGCAACCTGGTCCAGTGCAAGGTGTTCCTGCTCAGAGCAGTGGCGTAGTGTCAGGTGAGCTTTAAAGGCCCTTCCAGCTCGAACTGGGCAATGATTCTGTGAGTGAGCGCCGCTCTTTCTGCTGTCACCTCAGCTGTGCTGAGGACTTGGCTGCCAGAGGGAGCTGCAGGACACGGGACACGGGACACAGGACACGGGACACAGGACACGCTGTGCTCCGGCCGGCAGCCAGCGCCGCCCCTGCCAGCTCGGCCTTGCCCGTGGGCTCCGTGGCCATCCTGGGACACCGAGACAGGCCCCAGGCAGCCACGCGGGGGGAGCGGTCGTGATTTGAGCGGGCACTGCTAAATCAGCCAGAGAACTCCTACGCTTTGGCCATGGGGCACAAAAGGCACGTCGCCTGCTGTCCCCAGGGATGCTACACTCAGACTCAGGCGTGTTTGCCCAAGGCAGTGGAGGGGGACATTGTGGGAGTGCAGATGTCTCACGGCTTGGTGGTGCAGCTCTCCCTGTTTTGCACCTCTGGAGCACCGTGTTTGCACAGGAAAGGCTCAGCACCCATCAGGGTCTGACGGGTCCCGTGCAAGCAGCGTGTGTGCACAAAGCCTCTGGGCACAAGGTTCTCTGCTCGCTCTGGAGCACACACAGGGAGAGTGCATGTGTGCACCTGTGCATACGTATGCATACATGTGCACAGATACAGGCATGCATACGTACACTTACGTGTAGCAGCAGCTAAACTGGCCATGCAGGTCAATACCCTCAGCCTCAATGAGCTGCTCCCCTGCTGCACAGAGTCAGGTCTGGGGAGAACATTGGTACCCGGTGGGCCGAGGCAGGGATGCAAAGGTGGACAGTCAGCACAGGAAAATGTTCAGCAAGGGCTGCTTAGGCATCTGGAGACCTGCGCTAGGCTACTGACTTGTTCTGGACCGTGAACAAACAGTAGGAATGCCATGGCGTTGTGAGGAGTGCTACACAGCCATCTGAATACTGTTAATCGCTCATTTCCCATTGCTGGTCAGTTGGAGACTAAGAAACTGGCAGTGGAAAGTGATTTGGGAGCTCAGGTCTGTAGTGTGGGAAGTTTTCACTTTGCGTCTTCTGTAGGTGAGGACACACAGGTGACCAAAGGGGGTTTGGCTCACACAAACTCCTTAATTCACTTTCTGCTTAGTTAGTAAGTGATATCACTGCACCATGGCTGTTGTGAAGCTCCAGCAAAGCCTCAGCGTTGCTGACTCCAGCTTGGTAAGCAGGAGTTCCACAGCAGCACTGACTCTAACCGAGAGCCTATCAACCTGGTCCCTGAGAAACTGCCCGAGGGACACAGATGGAATGTCTAAGGAGTACTTGGCAGCTCATCCCTTGCTTGGGAGGCTGATCTAGAAGAAATAACACCTAACACCAAATCTCTGTCTGCCTTGTGTTGTGGAAGCGTGTCTGTGCTGGCCTGAGAGCAGTCTCCTCTGAATTTGGGCTCATGGTCCTTGACAGCTGAGATCAGTGACCTAGGCTGGCTTCAGAGGCTGCATAAACAACAAAATCACAGCTGAGCAAAAGCAGCCCATCTGTCCTGAGCCCCAGCTGACTCTCACTTTGTTTTGACAAGATGCCCTCCCAATGGTGTTTGCCATTGCCAATTTTTCTTTGTTTCTCTCTGTTATCTCTAAAGAATCACTCTTGTGCTATTGCTGCTGCCCAAATGCTTAAAAATCATCTTGAACACCCTTGTTATATGCTGGAAAGAAGAGCCCACAGGACATCAGTTTGCCTTTAGCCCCACCCATATCAGCCAAAAGCAGCTGCCCATGCTGTTAGTGCCACACGAGGCCTCCACTATCAAGATGTGTCCTCCAGAACTTGAAAATGTCACACCAGTCTTGTTATGCCTTTTGGGATTTCAGGAGGAATATGGATCTTCTGCTTCAGGTGGCTTATTCGTTGGCATCGCAGCCTGTGATGTGCTCTGATGGTGTTGATGCAGCATCAGACCTTTCAGGGGTGTCTGCCCCAGTCTCAGTTCTGCTGCTGCTCCCTGTCTGTGTGCCCTTGGCTGCTGTGAGTCCTTGCCATCAGGGAGAGCAGTCACCTCCTGCAGCATGCAGCCCTTTGACCCGCAGTGGCAGCCCCAGGGGCTCGTGGTGTTGCGGCTGGCACGGCTCACAGCTGCTTGCCCAGGGCCAGGGGCTTCAGGTCCACCCCAGACAGCACGTAGCACCATCCACAGCAAAGGGCAGTGGCCACAGGTACGGTCTGTCATGCTCTTGGAGAGGTGAGTCACCCACAGTGATTCTCATTTTACCCTTCTGAAGCTCAGTACAGACTATAATTAAAGGTACCTGGAGGTCAGGCTCCTTCAGGACATCTCCTGGCTGGGATTGGAGGTTACTGAGGCTGCCGCATCTCCTGACTGTCTGCCCAAGTGCTGATGGTTTTAGTGCTGCTCTCAGGACCTCTGGAGCAGAGTCATCCTGCAGCATGGATTGCCTGGCACATGCCAGCCCCGAGGATATGGCCTTCATTATGCAGAGAGGCAATTTGCCCAAGGAGAGGAAAGCTGGCTAAGCCATGCCCAGCAGCACGCTCCCTGCCAGACTCTCTGCTCCTGGGAAGATGAGCTGCTGGTATCTGATCTGGTGTGAGACAAGCAGAGGCCAACCAAACAAGTCCACCTAATCCACCTCCAAAAATATGCCCTGGCTGTAAGAAGAAAGGGCCTGGGAGTTGCTGGCTGCCTGTTTTGCTTTAGCACATGGAAAGAAAAAACCACAGACCACGAGGAGGGGAGTGTGGGGGCATGTGGAGCGTTTCTGGGCTCCCCCCTCAGACAAGGTTGAAGCGTGAGCAGTCCTGAGGTGAAAGCAGAGCTGTGGTTTCACTTGGGTTTCACTGCAGGGTGGTTTGCCAAGGCCACCCGCTGTCCCTGCCAGCTCTTGTCCTTGTCCTTGGAGCATGTCTCCTCCAAGACTGCTTATACTGGCCTTTCCCTACCAAGTTGGAAAAAAGATAAATTCTACTCTTTCTGCCTAGCAGACCTCTGCAGTTTCCTTATCTTTACTGGGATTCAGAACTGAAGCAGACATCATGCATTAAAAGAAGTAACCAAATGAGTTTCCGGGGCTCAGACTACCTGGGAGAGGAGGGGCATCAATTTGCATGATTTTGATAAAATACTGGGTCAGTCCTAAGACTGAATGATGCTACATGTGACCACAGGTGAAAGGAAACTGCTTATGTGTGGGTGTGAAAATTGAGCACACAAAAGGAGCTGCCTTGCTGCCTGTCCCACCCTGTTCAGCCAGGACACAGAGAGAGAGAGAAGGGAGCTCAGGGATGACTGGTCATTGCAGCCACTGCCTCCAAAGAGCAACCTGAATATAAAGAGGAAGGGAACTCTTTCCCTGGTTTTACCCTCTTTTGATATTTTTGCAAAACTGAAATAACTCAGAAACCACAGCAATCTTATTCTGGTGAGCTATATAATCCTTGCTCAAGGAAACAAGCATTTTCAGCTGTGGCTGCTCCAAGGTGTGTCAGCAGTGCCAGCAGGAACCTGAAACCATTCTGCCCTCTCTTTAGGGCAGAAGGAGAAATTACTTTTTCCTCAGTACTGAGAACCCAGCTGCAGGGCCCAGGCTCCAGGACCCCAAAAGTGCAAAGCAGGATACTGTCCCATCCCTCATGTTCCCTGCATCCAGCTGCTCCTGCTGGCAGCCCCTCTCCCCAGGGCAGCAAGCAGCCACCTGCCTCCCAGGAGCTGTGGGGTGAGGAGCACCTGGCCAAGGAAACCCCAGCCCATGTTCCCCAGAGTCCAGTTTGACCTGCAGAGCCCAAATCAGGACAGCCCTGGGATGGAAAAAACACAGCACCCTGCAGACCTTGTCCTCTGCACTTGAACCAGCCTGTGTACTGAGGGCTCTTCCAGCCCAACAGTGCAATTCTCATGCTTGGGACTTGACTGCTGTGGTTTGACACTGGACAGATGCCAGGCACACATGAAAGCTCGCTCCCTCTGCAGCTGGACAGAGGAGAGAAAGTTTAATGAAGGGTTCAAGGGTTGAGATAAGGACAGGGAGAGATATCACTCATTAAATACCATCGAGAGTGAAACAGGATCAATTTAGAGATATTAGCTGGCGTGGCTGGCTGGTGGGAACAAAGGCAGCTGGCTGGTTGGTTGTTTCTCACAGCACATGACTAAACCCATACAGTGCTTCCTTGCTGGGGAGCTTGTCTATACATGCTGGAAGGCATTTGGAGACAATTAGCTGACCAGGTGGCTCAGTGCCTTCAGTGTGTCTGACAGGGCAAAGGACTGCTCTGCACAGCAGGGAGGTCTCTCCTGCTTGGGAGTTCTCGGTCTGCACCCACCAAAGGATGTGGGAAGGCTCTCAAGGGACTCCTGAATGCAGGGACAAAGCAGCCTGCAGCCTCTATGCTCACCAAAGGTGTTACAGCAAAGGGAAAATCCCTTGGCATCAGGAGACAGGCTCTATCAGAAGAGCTTTTATTAGACCATCAGACACAGGCAGGAGAAAAGAGTGGGCAAGTTTTGGGGCATTCAAGTGTCTCCATTTTTTTTCTGAGTGTATTGTTTTGTCTAAAAGACATGACCCCTCCTTGCAAATCTTGCTTCTCCTCTGACCTTAGACCGTGGCAGTGGCAACAGCCTTCTTGGCATTGTGTCCTTCTTCACAGAAACATAGTAGTGAACAAACAATAGTGGGCACCAACAAGTGCTCTGGAGAGGACAGTGAGATGGAGGGAAACACCATTGTGACTAATTAAAAAAATAAAATCCCACTTTTTTGTGCCTTTCTCACTGTATCTTTGGGGAGAGACAGCCAAGGAGAAGGGTACTGGCTGTGCTCCGAGCCTGCTTTTGTTCTGAAAGCTTCCAACAACAACTGGGGTTTATTTTTGTCCATAATGATGATTCCAGGCCTGTCCTGAACTAAGCAGTGTTAAGCCTGAACAACTGGGATGTCCTCACTCAAGACTGTGGCATTTTGTTCTACTTGACTTCTATCATCGACAGCAGATATTCACAGAATCATAGAATATGCTGAATTGGAAGAGACCCACAAAGATCACTGAGTCCAACTCCTGGCTCTGGACAGGACCATCATCAAGAGTCAAACCCAAGAGTGTGCCCAAGAGTGTTGTCCAAACCCTTCCTGAACTCTGTCAGGTTTGGTGCTGTGACCACTGCCCTGGGGAGCCTGGTGCAGTGCCCAACCACCCTCTGAGTGAAGAACCTTTCCTTCATATCCAACCTAAACCTCCCCTGACACAACTTCAGGCCATTCCCTCAGGTCCTGTCACTGGGCACCACAGAGAAGAGAGGAGAGCAGCCCCTCCTCTTCCCCTCATGAGGAAATTGTAGACTGCAATGAGGTCTCCCCTCAGTCTCCTCTGCATTGAACAAGGTTGCTTGCTCAGCCACTCCTCACCCAGCTTTGCCTCAAAGCCCTTCACCATCCTTGTTGTCCTCCTTTGGGCACTCTCTAATCATTTAACACCTTTCTTATATTGTGGTGACCAAAACGTCACACAATATTCAAGTTGAGGCAGCCCCAGCACAGAGCAGAGCAGGACAATCCCCTCCCTTGCCCAGCTGGTGATGCTGTGCCTGATGTGCCCCAGGACAGGGTTGGCCCTCCTGGCTGCCAGGGCACTGCTGACTCGTGTGGAACTTGCTATGGACCAGGATCCCCAGGTCCCTTTCCATGGCACTGCTCTCCAGCATCTCATTCCCAGTCTGTCCTTACATCCAGGGCTGTCCTGTCCCAGGTGCAGAGTTCAGCATGTTCTCTTATTGAACTTCAGGTGTTTGGTGATTTCCCAGCCCTCTGATTTGTGAAGGTCTCTCTGCAGGGCCTCCCTGCCTCCGAGGGACACAGCAGCTCCTGGTACCACGTACAAGCTGTTGTTTGAAGCTGCTCTGCAGTCTGCTGCTATCCCATCCAACCCCTCCCCAGCTAATTGTTCACACAGGCAACCAAACTCCTCCATGGATTATATATATGAGGGCACACATTAACATATGCACGTTGTTGTGCACACCACCTGATTACCTGCTTTGATCTACAGCAAACAAAACCCATGCAAATAGCTGTTCAAAATCATCAACCTCTTCTTGTGACCCTGTGCTCCCCTCACTGTAAGCAGTACTCTCAGAAATGTCTCCAAGTTTTTCTGATCACTGCTGTGGTCCCACAACCTTGGTCAGGGAGTGAGGAAACTGTACTTTTCAGGGTCGGCTAGAGATGCAGAGAAGTCCTAGCCAAAATAATGATAACCTGTTCCTGTAACAATAGGCACATGCTGTTTTTCCCTCTTTCTGCCTTTTTTTCTCTCCTTCTAAGACAGTTTACTAAAAGGTTGGGCTGGCCAGCCAACTAGGTACAATGTATTGATTAGTTAACCAATCCAGTCCAGTTAGATCGGAATAGAGTATAAAAGTAGAGAACTTCTGTAATAAAGTAGATTCTTCCTGAACATCAGCCTTGGAGTCTGTGTCGTTCTCTCACCATCACAGCGACACACTGCCACAGAAAGTAGGATGAAAATGCCCTCATTTTAGCTTTATGCAGAGCAGTGTGTGCTGGCCTGGCTTCAGAGACATCTAGTATGGAAACTAGGTGGGACATCTAGTCCCTCGGTCTGGACGCGTCATACCTTTGTCACTCTAACTTTGCTGTGGAAATTGGCTCAGATGATTGAGATTTTAGGTGAGCTTAGCATTTGTCAGAGGAATCAATATTTCACTTGGATGAACAGACAGTTGCTCCCTTCAGCAAGATAGCTTTGGATCAGGACCATATTTACTAGAGACTAATCTCCCAGTACCTACTGAAATTGAAATGAGTCAAATGTTGTCTTGTTAAAAGAAACACATTTGTCACTTGGATGTATTTTCAATGTGTAATGTTAATCTTTCTCATTGCTAACATGAGAACTCTTTAGTAAATTACTGCTAATTAAAATAATTTTCTAGACTAAGAAGATTTTTACATTTCTCTTGCTCAGGTGAGACTCAGAAATGACACAAAATGAAACCTGAATCACAGAGGGAAGGAAAACAGCCTGTTGAAAGAAGCAGACTTGAGAAAGGTCGTGATGAGCAGAGACCGAAGCAGCCAAACACTCAAACTGACATTCATAGAGGAGCTTTGCAGTGTCCTCACAGAGGAAGATCCCATTCATCTTTGGATGGAAATTTTCCCCACGTGACCACAAACTTACAGCCCATGGAGATGTTGCACATGATGCCACAGCCCTTGATTCATGGATTTCTCATGGAGAAAGACTGGGGAAAGCATCCGACCCTTTTTCTGGCTTTTTGACCAGCTAAAGGGGCTACTGTGTTTTTTGCAAGATTGATCACCATAGGGGTTTTTTGTTTGTTTTTTTTTTGTTTTTTTTTTTTTTTGCACTGGGGAGTGTTCTCCCCTTTGCTATCTGGCCACAGCCCTTCTGGAGCTTGCTAGTTCCAGCACACCTGGATTTCTGATGAGGAGCTGTATGCAAATATTAAAATAAAAATAGAGGCTTTTGCTGCACTCCTGTATGTTTGTTGGAAAGCTCTCAGAAAGCACATCGAATACTGAATTTTTTCCATTAGTGCTTGCAGCACTTTCTTGACATGAAAGTGATTGATAAAAAGTATTTTCAAGGACACTTGAGTGAAGTGCATCACTCTGTGTCATCTTTCCAGTAGAAATTCCCTAAACGGAATAATTTAAGATTTTTTTTGCATAGCTTGATGATTGTCAGAAATCTCTCCACATCAGCTTTGCAGAAGGTTGTGGATATTTTCACAAAATATATAAAATAGGCCAGATGATATTCAGATCACACTAGCCTCTAGAAGAATAGATGCTTGTTTTGCAGGGTGTTTTGCCTCTAAATAATGAAGAAGCACTAAAAAGAAATGTAATGCAGAGGCTCACCAACCTGACAAAAAAAAAGCAGGAAAGATCACTAAAGTGACATTCAGAAAACATATTCTGACTAAAGACTGCAGAACATCTGCTGCAGCATCTGAATTTGCATATCACTAATTAAAACAAATAAAATATCCCTGAGCTGTCATCTGCTCTCTGTTATGAGAGCACAGCCTTGCCACTCCCTCTGTTCTTGGGGTAGGATGTCCTGACTGCCTGACACGGCTTTTGCCAGGAGGACAAAGTGTGGGCTGGCACCAGCTACCCCGATGTCCTCAGCACAGGCACCGCTGATGGTTTGCTGACAGCTGATGGGCACAAGCTGCAGATCCCCCCAGAAGTGTTTTTGAACAGCACTGGGGGTGTATGAGGGCAGAAACGTGGATCTAAGGAATGGCAAATTCCCGACAGGATCTTCTTGTCACCTCGCAGCAGTCTAGGCGCGGCATCAATCCATTTTCTGTCCAGCTGCACCGAAGCACAGTTTTATTGGAAATGCACTCGTTGGCTTGTCTGTTGCACTGAGTTGTTGCCTGTGGTGCCTGACTGCTGGATCCTGTTTGGCAGAGGGGCTGGTGCACCCCGAGCCCTGCAGAGGCTTCGTGTGGAGCCTCTCACCTTACTGGAGGCCAGAAGGAGTAAATGCAGTAGCATTGCATTGGCTTGTCACATGGGGAGAGCAAGTTTTCAGCCAAATTCAGGGCCAGGTGTGCAAACACCTCTGCAGAGGCAGCTGACAGCCCAAAGGGACTAGTCTAAGCAGATCATCCAGACGATGCATTAGTGGCAGAAAAGTTTTAGGAGGGTTTATCTCCATTCTGTAGCTTAGGAGTTTATGTAACTTCCTGCAGAGAATATAGGAAACATTAAGCATGGCTTGGATTTGAATTTATGTTGCTTGAACCCGGCTCTGACTTCAGCACAGGAAGGCCACCTATAAATCTGAAATGATAGTGAGCACAGAAATAAAACCAGTCCGGCCTGTTTTGCCCAGTGCTGTTGCACACCTCAGCACACCTCTGAGTGCCAGCTTTGGGTGCTGGGTGGCACTGTGACAGGAGAGTGACAGCAAAGCAATAAATCTCTTCAGACATAAGTTACCATTCATGGTCATAAAATCAGAAGAGTAGAGCATAAAATAAAGAGCTCTAATTTATGATGGATGTATCTCAAGCAGAGCTTTCTGCTGCCTGCAAATCAAACATATGGATACTTCAAACAAAAAGCCCCAACTGGATATGGGAAGATTCCATTTACCGTAACCACAGGACTCTATTTCTGGAGAATTTACCCAGAGTGGTTTGGCCCCTGTTGCTCACCAGGTGTGTAGCAACATCTACCTGGTCAGTGGTCATGGTGACATAAACCACTGCCTTGTCAAAGTTGCCTCTGCTATGGAAGATCCTCCTCACTGGCACAGGACAGCCTGCAAAGGCTGGACCCAGCCTGGCTCTGACAAGTTGCCAGTGCGAGTGCTGAATTACCCCCACCATCCAAGCAGCATTCAGATTAGGGGTTTCAGGAGCTCATGTCTCTGAGCTGCTCAGCCATTGAGGCACGAGCCTGACAGGGACATTTGCTCTGAGCCATCCCTGTGGTGTTGAGGTGCTCAGCTGCTGTATCAGCCACAGCCAGAGAGAGTGCCCAGTATGGCTTTACCTCTCCTGCTCCTACGTGCTGAAGGCCCAGAGCCTCCGCACATCAAAGTTTTGTTGCTGTTTCTTCTCCAGTACTTCCAGGGCTGGCAGTGCAGAGCCATTTGCACCAGGCTACTGTTGATCCTGCAGGATGAAGGCTCTCCTAGGGACATGTGCAGCCACCAGGTGACTTTGCTGGGTTTGTGAGCTACAGCCTTGCCAATGGCCTTTCCTGCACGCCAGGCTGTAACAGGCTCTTTGTAGAAAGGTGGGATTTTACTTCAGGCTGTTCCTAACTGATGCAATAAGCAATATCATTGAAATACCTTCATTGGGTAATTTTTATGCCCAGAATTAATAAGAAATTACAGTTATATGGCTTGAGCAACATCTTCCAATACGTCTTGAACAGAAGTCAGTAACACAGTTTGCACAGCAGCTGGTACCCAGTGTGTTGCTGGCCCAACCTCCAGCCAAGCAAAGTCTCTCTCTCACCACAGTTTAGGTGTGGCATCTGAGTAGGAATGTTTTTGTGCTGTAGTTTTCAAGTGTGGCTAGATTTAATGTGTTGGGTGTTCCTCTCTCTGTCATATTCTGAAATCCATGGACTCCTGACTGGCTTTTGGCAGAGTGCTAATCTCACCCTTGTGATTCCATCCTCATCTTTTTTCCTCCCTCTCACTGACGGAGGAGAGAAAGATTTTTTTTTCTTTTCCTTCCCCACTCCTACTGCTTTTGCCCAACCAGGAAAGTTCAGGAATGACTTTAAGGAAAATCAGAAAGGCCTTGGGTGGCTTTTCTTCATTAGTGCTCGCTCCAACTGTGGCAAAATAGGCACAGAGCCAAGCTGCCATCTGGAGCTCCTGCTGGCTGCCCAGCCAGGAGCTGCCTCTGCCAGGCTCTGTCTGCAGGGCCATGGCACTGATGCAGCAGTGAGGTTGAGACAGAGCTGAACTAGATTTGCCTCTTTATTCATGCAATGACATGTTTAGCCAGAATGAGGGCCCACTGCCCAGCTGTGGGGGAGCCCAGCCCTCATTTATTCTTCCTTGCAACGAGGCTGAGGTATGCCAGTGCCTGGACCGAGGGCTTGGGCTGAGCACAGTGCTGTTCTGCACGAGTTAAGGGCACAAGTTGTTTTTTTGGGGGGCACCAGGGCTTTTAGGATTCACTGTTTTTCTCTTGTAGCATATTTGGTACCTCTATATCTGATAGCTTCATTCAGTTTGACCTAAAATGTCTCTTGAGCAGGGGTAGGACCTGTCAGTTTAATCAATAAAAGGACTAAAAATGGAATTTTGAAGCAGCTGCAGGAGGTTGTACAGCACACCATCAGCTTTGTTCCAACACTGCCTGTGTTAGTACTGTTCTTTCCTGGGCAGTGACAGCGAGCCCATGTTGGTAGCTGGCTCTCCAGTTCTCAGAGGCCGTGGATCATCAATGACATCAGAGACTTTTCTAAAATTGGTTCAGACTATTAAAGGAAGGGCTGTGGCAGAAAGAGGAATGAAAAAGTGACAAGCTGGTGACATGTTCATTCAGTTCCTCTTTCTCTACAAATGAAGAAGCATGTAAGTGAACTTAAAGAGACTGCTGGAAAAAGTCATGTGGAGACCATCAATAATGAATCACCCAAGGAGATGAGCATCCAGCAACAAACTTTCTGAAGAACTCATATCTCCTGTTGTTACTGGGTTATCTCCAATCCCAAATGTTTCTTGGTTGTGTTCTAGTGATGACCCTTACCCAAAGAGTTTGCAACCCCAGTGGGAAAATCAGATGGGGAGTTGGGAGATGTCCATATCTCCTTTTACTTGCTCTGCCTGTGCCCTGTCTCTGATGTTGGCAGGGTGAGCAGAGCCCCTGGAACGTGGCTCTGGGTGGGGGCTAACAAGCTGGGTGTCCTGGCACTGCCCTGTGCTGCCACACTGCTCTGGGTGCCATGCAGCTCATGCCCAGCTGCTAGGAATGGAGAACACTGCCTGAAAAATGGGCGCTGGTATCCCCGGGGAAGCAGATCCACAGTGTCAAATTCCCATTGACTTTGGCTCAATGAGTCCAGTGGCTGCTCCCCAGGCAGTCAGGCACTTGGAGAAACATGAGAGATGTTTTATTCCTGCCCAATGACTTGCAGACACTTGAGCTCTCCCACAAATACCACTAGTGCTGCAGAGAGGCAAAATATTGCAGGCAGCATTTTGCAGAAATTATGTTTCCCTGTTAAATGAAAACCACTACTGTCTCCTCATCTGTTACTTGCCTCTGACATGCAGCACATATTGCTTGAGCTGCTCAGGGTTTAGAGTTGGGAGCTCCTGCTGTGAGCCCCATCCATCCCCTCCTTCCCACCGCCAGCCTCTCACTCTCTCTTCTCAAGTGCCCCTGCCTGCTGCCTCCTTCTCAGCTGTCACTTAACGACCTGCCAGCTGAGTTGCCCAAGGAGACTGAATAAATGTTACCACTACAAAGTTTCCTAGCCCTTAGGGCTGGGATCCTGCAGCTTTCATTTACGCAGCCGCAGCAGAAGCAGTCATGGATTTGGGGGCTGTGGAAAGGAGCTGGCCGTGGGAGGGAGCCCATGGGTGCCATGCCCTGCTTTCATTGCAGTGCAGAGGGACACAGAGGCACAGAGCAGCTGCAGGGTGCTGCGAGTCAGCCCCTCCAAGAGAGAGCTCAAAGGAGGTGTTTCAAAGGTGGGCCAGGCTGTGCAGTGTGCTGTGGCCAAGTGCTGGAAGATGAAGTGATAACAGAGGATTATAAAGCAAGGCTATAGGGTATATTAGAGTACGGGGTGCATATTTGTACGAGTACAAAATAGAAAGGGTAAAGAGGTTGTGAGGAAACAGCAGGGAAGAGCTCAGCTCACGCATGTGAGGGGGGAAGTGCTTGCATACTCACTCTTGTTCCTTTTTGTCACATCATTTATTCATCACAAAGTGCTCTTTAGCATCTGTCTTTTTGGGTTGGGGGAATTATGACACAGCATCTTCAAAGTGTTTCAGTAATGCTCATTTCCATCTGAAAGGCAACAAGGAATTTTAGGTGGGTGCAACACCTCACACCATGTGCAGTTCCCCACTTGGGTGGGAAAAGGCCCTTCTTCATGCTTTGCCCTTCTGTTTCCCTGCAGGGATCCCTCAGAGCATCATTTCACCTGTCTCCTGGAGATGCATCCCCCACTGAGCCCTGCCTGCACCACGTGCCTGCAGAACAGTCAGGACTACATGTCAGCTTGGGCAGCCAGGCTTGGCTCCAGCACTGACACATGGATTTGCAGCTCCATGTCTGTGCCTCGGGATGGTGGCCCTGTGCAAAGGACAACCAGCATGACTGGCAGAGCCTCTATTGCATCCTCCATCACACTCATCATTCCTTCCTTTGCACAAACTCAAACAGGGGCCTGCAAGCAATTGCAGGCAATGCGTCTCCCTGCCTGATTCTGTTTTACTGACTCACAACCCCAACAAGAATGTGATCCTTTTCCAATCCCCACCTCACTCCCATCTGACACAGAGTGCTGGTCTCTGTAGCACTGTGTGCCCTCTCCTTCTCCCTGTCTTCACATGGCTTCAAGGAGATAAACACCTTCTTGTCCCTCTCCAGGAAAGCTGTGGCCTAACTGACAGGTGGGCCAACACCTCATGTGTGAATGTCTTCCTTCAATTTCCCTGTTTCTGAGATGGCATCTTACTTCATTGCCAGCACTCAAATCCTGCACCTGCACAGGCTTTCTTTTTGACTCTGAGAAGCAACTTCATAGCACAAATCTACACTCCTGCAAAAACTTCCAGCATGCTATCCTAATCCTCAGCAAAATAGATTTGGGAATAAAGACCAAGATGTCACGGACCCAGAGGCCAGGATAGAATCATAGAAGAGTTTGAGTGGACCTCTAAAGAAAACCTAGTCTAAGCCCCCTGCACTGAGAATGCCACCACATCCCCATATTGCACAGGAGTGCATAAACTGTGACACCAGGATTTGCCAATGGTCTCGTTTCTTGTTTCTTCAGCAGGGACTTATTTATGAAGCCGCAGAAGACACAAAAAAATGCCATCAAGACAACAAATCCACGCTGGAATGCACTGGGGAAAGTAGAACATAGCTGTATGACATACGGATACATTTCTTCCTGATCCCAGCTGGCAAATACATTATGGAGATAAAAACACATCAAACTTTGATAATTATAAGACTATGAAGGAACTTGGGAAAATAACTCAATAAAATACTTTATAGACTTAGAAAATATATTTCTTGGCTGAAAATGTTCATCAATAAAACTTACAGATTGGTATTTATTACAAGAAATTGCCTAATCTTTGTGCAAGTTTTTATCTAAGTATTAAGCTTTATGTTTCACTGTCTAAGTACTTCTGTGGCTTTCCTGCTCTCAGTGGATCTGAATTGATGTCAACAGCAGGGAAGGAAAGCAAGAAGATCAAAGAACATCTGGTGTGGAGTTCTCCTGTTAAAAAATGAAAAAAGACATAAAATGCACTATAAAAACTTTCAAAACAGTTTTCACAGAATTTACTGGTTTAAGCTTCCAGCTTAATAAGGTTCCACAAACTAGAGGGAAACCAGTAAATTCTGTGAAAATTTCCAGCTTAATAAGGTTCCATAAACTGGTGGCATGGTATGGACCCAAAATGGGGTCAAAAGCCATCCAATTGAGTGAGATATTTTCTCCCTGGACTGAAAAAAGCTTTACACTCAATTTCAAGTCCCACCATGAACCTGCATACACGTCCTCCTAGCACGTGTGCTGACCTCTGTAATGTGAAAT
Organism: Irena cyanogastra; assembly: GCA_013397155.1. Classification (NCBI taxonomy): domain Eukaryota; kingdom Metazoa; phylum Chordata; class Aves; order Passeriformes; family Irenidae; genus Irena; species Irena cyanogastra. Next base: position 1,193,035 of record VWZV01015433.1, on the reverse strand, counting down.
GGGGTGGAGCTGACAGGAGTGGATGAATCCCTGTCCTTCTCCTGCCCAGTCCATGTGCTTTCCCCAGAGAGGTTGGCTGTGGCACAGGGGCTCCTGGCACCTTCTGCAGCACATCTCACTACCTTGTCATCCTGCAGGCCAGCCACCAGCCATCAGCTAACCAGAGAGACCTCCCTCTCTGAGCTCACACCTGCCAACTCTGCTCCCAGAGTCAGGAGACAAATAAAAAGTGCAGCAACAGCGAATAACTCCTACAATCTACAGAGGTGGCAAATATGTCAAAAGCATTTTGATATTGAACTCTCACTTAAAATCAATGATCCAAATGGGATTCAACCTGTTCTTTATTAAAGGCTAAGGGTAAACTTAATATTTTGGAATTCATTCACACATGAGTTGGATGGACTTTATGAGTAATTGCTTTATGCAGCACTTTCCTGCATCATGCATTATTAAAATCCTGCAACTGGAGGAGCAAAGATGAATGGGGCTTGCTCACCCATCCTTGTCCAGCACTACACCAGTATGGGTGACCCCCTGACCTCCACACTTTTACCCACACGAAGTTCCCAGTCCCCTGTCCTGGCCTCTCTTGGATGAAATCTCAGAGTTTTTCTCCTTATCCTTTTGCACTTAATTACTGATATGAAAGGAGAGAGGTAATCCACCCCTTTGTTCAGATTTCACTCCTGGAGGGGGTCTGAGGAAAGGTCAGGAGGAGGCCAGGAGCATTCAAAGTACAGGTGGTGTTTTTCCCTGATGCCTGCTTTGAAGAAAGCCGTCAGCCCCAGAGATAAGCATGCAGACCTGCCTGTTGAAAGGAGGAACTCCTCAGAAGGCATTTCTCCTTGCAAGCATGGCCCAGTCCTGGGGTGACCTGCCCCGGCTCCTGCTTTTCCTGCTGCCTGCACAGGACACTGCTGTGTCAGCATCCTGCAAAGAGGCCATGTGACACACAGCCTTCATCTACAGGGTTTTGTTTGTGCAATCAGCAAGGTGCCAGGGCTGGGGAATCACTCATGGGAGCTGTGCATTCCATGTAATTGGGCTGCTCTACTGCAGCCCAGCACAGCCACAGTGCTCCTCCCAGCTGCTGGGTGAGTCGCTGGCAGGGACCACACGTGGTGAGTGAAATGCTTTGGAAGTTCTTTAGGGAACACTGTGGTGGTGTCATTTCTGCATCACAGCTCCCAGGTGTCAATATGAAAAACTAGTCTAGGGAATAGGCAGGAAAAGCCTTGAGCTCTAAAAGCACCACACACACTATGCAGAATATAAAATAAATGCCAGCCCAAGAAGAGTGTCCCGCTGGTGAAAAGTCATGCCCAACATTGAACAGATCAACCAAAACACTGCAGGAATAAGCCCTGTTCCAGTTAATTAAGCCACACAGATCCTTCATTTTTCTGGTGTGAGTGGGTACAACTCTTTGGAAAACATGACATCACATCCAGGATTCCATGCTTCTTCCAAGACAGAATATTCAAGCATGGATCATGGCAGACATGGCCACTGAAAGATGCCACAGCACGCACCAAAAATCATGTGTTAAACAGTTGTAAGGGAAACTGTGCAGCTGGTGAGCCCTTCCCACACACGTGTTTTCAAGGAGATAAAACTAGTGTCGATGTATATTGACTTCACGGAGCTTTTTGAGGTTCTGGAGGACCCCTGAGCCCCTTGCACAAGCCCTCACAAGGCTGTGGATGTTTTGCAATGCAGCAGTGTAGTCCTCAAGGCGGTGGAGCAGCGAGGGCAGCCAGGGGAGCCAGCAGCTCCGTTCCCTTGCCACACCAGGGAAAGGTGCAGTGGTGAAGGTGCCTCTCCCTCTCTGGTGCCTCAGTGATCAAACCACTGCTGAGTCAGACCTGCCACTCCAGGTACCCTGTATGTGCTCGCCTCCTCTCAAATGACCCTCAAAAAGAATCAAAATGCATTAAAAATCCCAAGCCAAACAGCAGCCTGCGAGCAGCACTTCCTCAGAGGAGAGGTAAAAGCTCCTGCAGCTGGAGCCCGTATCCTTTTGCCAGAACACAGCTGTGGTTTGTCCAGATGCTGCCCAGAAAGGCCTATTCTACCTCCCTGGGCCCTTGTGCACACACAGTAAGTGTTAGAAATGCATCAGCAATTTTGTTCATCTAAGACCCCTATAAAGTATAAGGTTCTTTCCTCAGACTTCTCAATTCCTTAAGGAAACTAAAGGATTTAAATGAAACTGAATCAAAAAGTTCATGTTTGACCTTTTAAACAGTTTTTCCTGTAGCTCCTTCGAATGAACACTGATGTCTTTGAAAAAATTCCTATATAGCAAAGAGAGTTTTCCCATATAGCCGTAACTGGGTCTGGGAAGGATCCTCCTTGGCCTTACAGTGCTAAACATTGTGACAAATATTTTGCAAGGTTGTGTCCCATCATACAGAATTATGTTTCTGGTATTGTAGCCCAACAGATCTGTCTCTATCCATGGGCAGTGGCTAATGACATCGTTTTTTGGGGGGTTTATTTCTTTTCCCAGCAATCACTGGTGACTGAACCAGTCTGGTAGTGTTCCCTGAAGATGACAAAGGGAGGCACCTTTGCAGTCTTGTGATGGAGAAATGGCACAGTTCCTCTGGCTGAATGCTTAGATCTCCTTTGGGGTGAGATTAATCATGCCCTAGAAACATCTGCAGTCCCTCTGATGGCTTGCACTCTGACATCCTCTACCCTCCTGTGTAGTCACTTCAACACAAAGTGAGTTTTACCCACTTCCACTGCTCGTGGATTTTCTTTCTGCCCCAATGACAATAATTCTGGCACTCTGCCCCCCTCTGGGGTACCTGAAGATATTGAAGATACCTGTTGATTTCAGGTTGGTCCCTCCCTGTTTTGGGAATTCTCATGCCTTGGAGACTGTGTGTGCATATGATTTGGGGCTGTCATCTTGGAGCTCTGTTTTAGGTCTCGCCTTAGTGCTGAGGGCTCTGCACCATCTGCAGTGCTGGCACACACCTGCTTCAGACACAACAAACCTGAGCCAGGAACTCGTTTGGCAAATTCTGCTCAGGAGCCCAGGGCCTTATTCTGGGCTGTCCCTGTGCCTGTGTGCCCATTTTGTCCCAACCCTCCTCACCACCAGTTAGACCTTCAGTACAGTTTCATGTTTTCTGAGGTGCTTCAGCACTGACATGCCTTTTATGAAGTCCTTCCAGCTGGGGTGGAAGGAGCAGTCTGCAGTTTGTACTGTGGAATGGTGTTCTTTTGGAGTGTTCCTCCATTCTCTGCTGTTTCTGTGCACTTGCAGACAGGTGAAGCTGGTGTCCCACAGTTTGCTGGAAGCATTTCTGCCCTTCCAGGTAGTCTCTGCCTGCAGGTGCCTGTCACAGAGATGTACATGTTGCATCTTGTGCAGCAGACCACCATGTATTTACTGTCACTTCATTGAAAAAAAATGATGAAACAGTATCTGGAAGGGCACTGGAGGCAGAATTTGTTCATGATGGCTAGAGGTACTTATTTTGCCATCCACCAGGTTCTCCTACACTAAAGAGATGCAGAGCTAAAAATAAACACACGGCCCATTAATGCTGAAGTACCTTGAAGCAATTGCCTGGGGAAAAAAGACAGGAGAAATTGGTAGAGTCTGAAAAAATAATTAACAGTGAAGAGAGGCTGAAAGAAAAACATGGATGAGATGGGAATTACAGTAAAAGTCTTTTCCCAGGGGAACTCTGCTCTTTGCCTGCAGAAACTCACTGGCACCTGCCATGCAGGGGCTTGCAGCAGGACTCTTTCCTTTGCAGCCAAAGGTTTTCTGGAGAAAGAGTTCTTCTTTGCCTTTTGGATTTGAGAGTGGATACTTGCCTGCATTTTAAATGCCAGACTGGCTTTCTGTGCCCTGAGCCTGACCACACAGCTGTGACATAAGGGAACTGGTGACGTTCATTGCCTGGAGAGGGAGCAGCAGGAGGGACTCCCTGACTCCTTCCCAAGGGCACAGAGGAAACCTGTGGGTGTCTGGGAACCTAAAGCACGAGTCTGTGTTGGGCTTATTGACAAAACCTGCAGAAACCAAGCATATTTTGAAAAACAGACCTTTTTTCTTTTCCATACAAAATGTAGGTGGCATTTTTTTTGGATCATCCTGTGTTTCTTACGGAGTCAAGCAGGGCTGTGAATCACATGGCTGTGGTGGTTCTTTGCATCTGGACTTGGACTCAGCTGTTGGGCAATTCCTCTCATGCCAGCTTTGGCCCCTGCCCTGATCCCAGTGAGGTGCTGGGGGTGCCTCCACCTTCCCCCATGCACACACACACCCCCATGGAGCTATTCTCAGCTCCCACTGCTCACACACTTGGCTCTGCCCACTATCCCTTTGGAAGGAGCGTGGCCCAGCTGGAGAAGCAGCTGGGGACAACTGATGCAGTTGATTGCTGTGCAAACACATTGCTTGGGCACTGCATCCCTCCAGTGCACAGGGAGGAGGCATGAGATGCAATCCTTAATCCCTCAGGCTCTCTGTGCCATCTCCAAACCAACATGCTATCAGTTCCTAATGACCTCACCTCCAGATATTGAGTGGATTTGCACAGGGCTCCCAAGTGCCTGCCTGGAAGACCTTGCAGCAGCGTGTTGTCCTGCACCCAGTGCCCACACAGCCCTGAAACAGGGAGGGGACTGATGCTGTACTTGGATCCATAACACATCCTTCAACACAGACAAAAATGCTACGAGAAACAGGCTCTTCACATTTAAAAATAGCTTTTTGTAAAAGTGGAACAATTTCCTTTTTTTTTTTTTAATTAAAAGGAAAGTTTAATTACATCGGAGTAGCTCAAGGCAATTTTCAAGAAACTGGGGAGGTTTTGCTCACTGTTTGGAGTGTTCAAGATTCAGCATCTCACTCTTTTAAATTTATCTGGTTTCCAGTGAAAAAATAATTTATGGCTGCAACCATTTGATTAAATGGTGCTCTGGAGAGCCTACCTGCAACCAGTCCTGAGAGAGGTGTCTTGTAAGGTTAAATTTTCCACAAATCCCCCAGTGATTACTATTCATCCAACAACTGAAGTGCCTGCAACAGAATACAGCAAATAGAAAAGCCTACACTTCATGCAGTTAGAAGAATTTAAAAAGTGTAGCTAATTTTTCTAATTGGCTTTCTCTCTTCAGAGAACAGGGAAAGAAACACCACTAGGACCACTGCTGCTTCCCCAGAACTACACAATCTTTGCTTTTGCACCAGCCATAGCATCTGGGGAATGTTTTTAAACCCTGCTAAAGAGATAGTGACCTTTTCCTTCTTGCAGCTTGATGGGTATTCCCCAAAAAATAAACTCAGTTTGATTTCTTGACATTTCTTCTGCTGTATGCCCAGGTTACCCAAAGGCCATACATATATGGTAGAGAAAGAAGGAAGGAAACAAACCAGGGCTTTAACCCAGCTTGGAATGGCAATGGCCTCTCTCCTGCACTCTGCAACACCTAACAGTGCCTCCCATCTTTGGTTTCTGAAATAAAATTCCCAAAGATTTTTGGCTTTGTTTCGGCCTAGTTTTGCTTGCTCTCTCTGGCCTTTATTTCACTATGAGTCTTTATTTTCACTAACTTGAAACTGGAAGAAAATCAAACCATATGCCCAGACTGGAATGCAGGAATCCTTGCCTCTGTTTAAGAAAGGCTTTCTATTTCTATTCATGTTGCTGGAAGTGATTATTTGCTAAGGATAAAAAGACTAGAGTTTTTACATAAATGTAAATACTCATTTCTCAGAAGGTAACACCCCCTTCATTTAATACAGGTTCAAAAGACATTTTACCCAGAGGAAACTACCCAATAATAGTAGTGTCCAGGTTTCTTGTTCTTTCTTGAAAGCAGCTGTTCTAGGCTGCTTTTAGAGAGAGGGTACAGCTCAGGAAGGAATGCCAGCTCTGTATTGCCAGTCTTCTGTTTCTTGCTAGTAACTGGTGCCTTACACTCTGTCTTCTGGATTTTCCCTTTTTATTTCAAAGCAGGTACATTTAGGATAGACATGGAATCCCAACAGGATTTCCACTCTTTTCCATCAATTCTCCATCCTAAATCCCAAACTGTCAAAAAGTTGCCTTTAGCAACATTTACTCAGCCATGGCAAGGAGCAGCTAGATGGAAATAACACCGAGGCAGGTGCCAGGGAAACCCAGCCAAAACCCAGCTCTCCTAACCACATGGCTGGGCTCTCAGGACAGACAGGGAGCAGATGTACTGCCTGCCAGTGGAAATGGGGCTGCAGGTGTGCTCATGAGCCCGAGCATGGCACTGAGAACACCACCACCACCACTCTGTAGGAATATCCCTACCAGAGACAGCACCAGAGCAGCACCATCAGCTGTACATCACTCAGCAGTATCACAGGGCAGGCAGCATGGCAAACTGCATGAGGGCTCTCTTGTTTTCCACACCACACCACATGAATTTTTCATGTTTTTCTGTGTCTTCTGCAGGTAATCTTAAAAATATTTCCGCAGCCAATACTTGTTAAATTATGCATGGTGTTTACTTTCACTCCTCTGCAGTCCTGCCATCTTCCATGAATATGAAAAGGAGAGCTCCAGAGAGTTGTCTTTTTTTTGATGGCAAAATTTTCCAGGGTGTTCAGTCTGGTTATGCAGTTCTGTACTTGTGCTGTTGCTGATGTTTACTTGAGCAGGATTTCTTCAGTGAGTGGGAATCACCTGCATGAATACAGGACAGGTCTGCACTGCCTGAGAGCGCTGTGGGTGCCTGAACCGCCTCAAAGCCCCTCAAACAACACAACAGAGCCCAACAAAATTAATGTTGAAGCCTCAAAATAATGGCAAGGCTTAGATGTAATGAGTAATGGCTGGCTGCTAGGAGACAGAGCTGGTGTTTCAGCAATGGTGAAGGAAGGGACACAATTACAGTCACAAATGTGAAACCTGTAATATACGTTATTTTCTTCTATTTTCAAAAAAAACTTGCCTGTGGCTTTCTCTTGGAAACACTGGTACATCTTCAGGCCCTGCTCCTCAATATACAGGCTCCATGTTCCCAAATGTACCCGTTCTGGGAAACGTGGAAAGCAAATTTCCTATCCCTGGAAGTGTTCAAGGTCAGGTTGGATGGGGCTTTGAGTGACCTGGTCTAGTGAAAGGTGTCCCTGCCCATGGCAGGGAATTGAAACTAGATGGTTTTTAAGGGCCCTTCCAACCCAAACCATTTGATGATTCCAGGATTCCATGATTCTATGCACAAACATGTAACATCAGCCCAGAAATGTACACAGGCACTGTACTGCTTTGCAAAACAGGCCTTCAATCACTTTTGGGGCATGACTGAAACAGCAACTGAATTTTCTGCTGCTGGTGTAAAACCATAATAGCAGATGTCAAAATCTTGCTTTTTCTCAGTTGTTGCCATACTGAAATTAAGAATGTGTCAGTCAAAATGAGGTCCAAAATTTGCAGATGGGATTCTCACAAATACTCAGAGCCAGCTTACTTAAATTAGATGAGGGCTAGAAATCCCTAATTGTCACATATTTTCTGAAAAAAAATCCAGTTTTCTAAAAGCAAGTGCATAAACTCCACAGTAATTCAAATCCTTGCTATTTTTTTTCAAGGAACTCTTTGAAAGAAGCTTCCAGCAAAAATACTTATTCTTAAACAAGCATTTAAATGCGTATTTGCAGTACAAAATTCGAACACAGAGTTCACCTCTCAAACTATTTAGAGATTCTGATTAAATGTAAAGCTAAGTAAATAACACCCCCCCGAAAAGTAAACAAAATAGTAATGTACAGGGAGGAATCTGTGTGTTTAGCAAGGCTTTCCTGCAGTCAGCTGGGCTGCCCGGGCTGCCCGAGCCTGCTGATGGCAGGCAGGGCGGGACCATGGGAGCAGATGCAGATGTCTAGCAGCAGAGTGAAATAGGCACTTCCAGGACACGCTATGCCTCATCCCAGAGCAGTTGTCTAAAATAGATCAGACACGTTGCAGCTGCTAAAATACCTGCTCCTTTTCAACTTCAGAGCAAGGCTGGGTGGCAGGCTCTGACAAAGAGTCTGGATGATGTAGGGGCTGTCCTTAAAGGCAGGTGGGGCAGATTCCAGCCGGGAACTCTCCACAGCCAATCCACTGCAGTGGTGTGTGGCTGTACCAGAAACAGGACAAACTCCATGCCAAAGGCAGGGGAGGGTTTGCTGTGCTGCTCTGTTTTGTGTTCGGTCTCCACGTATCGATAATCTCCAACATTTATGATATTAATAATTCACAGTATCAAACTGTTATAGTGCCTCGAGTTAGGCACTGTCTCATACTTCCCTGCCTCTGGAAATATGTCCCCAGGGACCATTTGAGGTCAGCACACAGTCTCCCTGAGTTTGGCTGCTGTACCCAAGTGTTTCTCCTTCACTGCAGTTTCCAGCCAATGTGCTCTGAGTTTGTAATTTCATTTTATTAGTCCCCTGATACCTGGTCCTCCACCTTGCTCTGCTAGATGTAATTTGATTCCTGCTACTTCAGCCTTCTGGGTCATCTGGTTACCACCCCATCATCTGCCCCTGGACCAACAAAACCTCATAAATTTGTGTCAACACCAAATTTTATTGGCACTCTCACATACCGAGGTGATAACTGAGCCCAGAACACATGTTTTAAAGAAGCTGTTGGATTCTTTTTTCCCAAACTGTAGCTTAAAAGTATTCTAGTCCTTAGGCAGTCCCTGGCAAATTATGCCTTGTCATACTAAAAGAATAATTTCATGAATTGTTCTTTTTAAAAACAAATTCCATATAAATGACGTCAGGATTAAACCAGTAAAATTCTGTATTTGTTGTATGTATTAATGCATCGATCAGGTATTTTCCTATAGAAACCTTTCAGTATTGCAGTATGACACAAAAGTGTTGTAGTACTGATTACTAATATCTTGCCAACCATCTCAGTATATTGAGATCATAATTATTTACCATTCAGCCTCCACAGCAACACTGAATGTAAGTGTATTTCATAACATTCTTATAAATGGAGATTAAGGCTTTGCACATTCCAGCTGCGAACATGCCAGGAGAAGAAACAGGGACTCCATCTGCTATTGTGTTTGTTCAGTTGTCTGAAAAAAATCAAACACCAATTTAAAGGAACATTGCACTAAAGAAAAGGGATTTTATTGTTTGAAAAAATTCAAGGTTTTGGTCAGCTTCTGGTACTCTCCTAGTTCATTTAGAGCTCCTGCTGGGCAGGATAACAGCATTGATTTCTCTGATTATGCTGCAATTGCTGCTTTGTCCAATATATTCGTTGCCAGGATCAGTGTGGTACTGTCAGATTTCTGCCGGGGTGTCCCCTGCAATGCCACACCCACTCTGCAGAGCCAGGCACCGCCAGTGCTCACCGTCAGCTGCTCGCAGCAGCAAAGGCAGCCCCACAGAAACGCTGAATTAGCATGGGAGGTGGGAAGTGCTGAGTGCGCTGGGAACAAACACTCATCCATCATCCTATAGGTCCAGCAAGGAGCGCCAGGCTCTCTGTTTCCTACTTTATGTATTCCGCCCTCAGTGTTTAACAAACAGCAGAATCACGTTAAGATATTTTATAAACCTTCCCAGCCCACCAGCATTATGTGAGTTTTGGCTCCTTTGTGGAGGTGGCAGGAGGCTGTACTTTTAATGAGTTTCCCTGTGACTTCTGTCAGGAGCCGGGAACTTCTTACAGCAGGGAAACAGGAGAATCCAAAAGAGAAATTAGCTGCTAGCAAGATAAAAATGGTACTGGGGCCTGTTTGTCTTCTCCTTCCCAGCAGCTCTGTGCCAGGTTAACCCTTGCAGGCTGAGATGAGACTCTCCTGATGCAAAGGGGTATAAAGGAGCTCTCAAGTAAGTTCTCGTTTCTCTCTCCTCTAATCTGAGTTTTTGCATAACAAAGCAAGTGCTTGGTTCGGCAATGTGAGCAGTACCTGTGTACCTCCTAAAAGCAATTAAGAACCCAATTTAAGAACCACCAAACAGGCTCTGCCAATCCCCAGGAGGCAATGATATTTAAGCATGTAAAGGCAAGATAGTTGCTTCCTCGTCACATTCCAGAGATGGAATTAATAGTCCCAGATATTTGCCTTGACTACCAGAATCAGGAATTAAGCCTAACACATCCGGTCCCAACACTGGGAAATCTGACTTGTCTTGCAGGCACCAGGAGGGTGAGTGCATGCAGGAGAAGCATGATGTTGTCACTCATCAGGCCATTCTCTTTTCTTATTCTCTTCTGTGAATATCATGAGGCAGATTAGGAAGAATGAAAATCTGCCCACAGATTTGCCCTGTCCTTTGGCAAGCTGCACCCAGATGCTCCCTGCTTCCCCCTAAGCACTGCTGGTAGTGGTGTGTCTGATTCAGAAGCTGCAAGTAAGGTACAGTCTTGCAGCCAATGTGCTTGCACTTCTGTGAAGAGAACACCTGGAAAGACTGATGCAAACTCAGGTATCAGTGGTTCCCATAATCTTTTCTAGGCAAGAGGGATGGTCAAAAGAGCTAACAGGTCTTTTCCATTTGTAGTATTTGTAAGCCTGAAGATGGTGCTGAATTGATATCCTAAAATAGTACATTGGGACATTACTGGGCACGTCCAAGCAGTGGAGCAAAGGGCAGATGTGGCACCTTGTCACCACGTGCAGTCTCACGCCTGGGAGCCTCCCAGAGAGGTGGCAGTGCCAGCAGCTGCCTGCAGCCTGCTCAGCACCGTGCCAGGCACAGCTGAGAAGGTCCCAGTTCTGGAACAGGGTCCACAGGAGCTCAGCACTTGCTGTGCTCCACGGGGCAGATGGGCCTCTTCTCCTGCCTTGCTCCCCTGGCAATGTGATGCTTCTGACCTCCTAGGATTAATACCTTAACAGGTCTTTGTTAAAGCCAAATATTACAGCAGTGGGAGCATTAGAGTGAATCATAAGACAAGGTAATTTCCAGGCCTTGTTGTGAGAAAGAAAAAGCTATCAGGAAAAGAGGGAGCAACAGGACAGCATGACACCATGACCTTGTTAGCACATCACCTTTCCAAAAATAGGACTAAGGCTGGGGTGGGGAAGACTGAGCCCTCCAGTCTTGGCCACCCACATCTCGCAGCCCCTTGCAAGCAGAAGTATGTGCTGTCCTTGAGTTGCACCTCCCAGCCCAAGCCTCCTGTGCCAATCTGCCTGCCCACACAATCTCTGACCAGCTGCAGAGGGCTGGGCTCCTCAATGCCACTCAGCCACAGGGCTGCTTCCCTGTGCCGTGGCCACTCACAAACTCGACATTAGGTCTGATGTGTTAAGATAAGCCCAGGTGTTCACTGCATGGCCCAGCACAGTAATATCTTCCTGGTGGAAAAGAGGACACTGGCATGGCAGGGAACCAGGAGATTGGGCTGGAGCTAGGCAACAAGCGCCTCTGGGGCAGCCACAGAAGGAGAAGCAGAGCAGCTGCATCACTGTAGCAAGGTTTGGTTAATTTCACTTGCTTAAACACTTCTCAGCGTTGATCAGGAAATCACACACAGTTCATATATGGGGGACAAAAGCATTGTATCAACCTGTGATTTTATGCAAACTAATCAATAAATGGTGTTTGAATGGTAGCATTTCTAAATCCCTCAACTGGTAGCATCTCTGCAGTCTGATGTCAGCAGAGCCTTGTACTCAGCCCAAACTCCATCTGTCATCCTGTCTGCAATTTAGTCTTGCTCAAAAGATGAAACATCTTTTCAAAATTCATAATGGTTAGGGAAATGGAAATAGCTACATTTTTATTCAGCTGCTTTCAATATTTTTTCTTTGGCTTTCAACCCCCCGCCCCATTCTGAGAGCATAATAACCACTAGGAAAAGCTCTGGTGCTTGGACAGACCTGTGCTATTCCTTTCCTTTCACCCTCTTGTGACCAGATGAAGAATATGATTTTGCTGTGGTTTTCTGAAAATTTAGGATTTCACTTGAGCACTTCCAGCCTTGCCCTCTAGACACTTACATGGGAATTATTTCTACTGAACCGTTCTTTGAGCAAAAAAGAAAGAAGTCACTCTTCTTATTTAAGAAAGAAAATGACCTTTTATCTACAGTGGAGCAGGGATTCTTCCTTTGATCTCACTCCTGGGAATGTTGCGAAATAATAATAGGATAATCCTGTCCACATGCTCACATTTTTGTTATCAGCCTGGGTGGGTCTCTGCATATTCAGCAGTGGTTTGCAGCCGTTGATGAGCACCGATTTTGGTATATTGGGGAGAAAATTGTGCCTCCCCTCCTCCCACTGTCAGCACCTATCATTCTTTGGTGCAGCCTTGGAGTGTTTTGATGCCAAGTTTTTGCCAAGGTTGTCCAACCAGCCTGGAGTAAGAGTAGACACAGACCTTGACTCTGCTGTCCTCAAGGTCCTGCTTTATTATTAGACTTTGCTCACTGTTTGGCTACCATGTTTGAAACTCAATGTTTAAAACTGAAATGTTAGCTCCACCTCAGCCTTCCTATTACACAAACCAGGTTGAAATCTGCTGATCAGAACTCCCATGTACTTATACCAGGCTAGGATTTCAGCTGGCTGTCACTTTGAAACACATCTTTCAGTACTGGATCCCTGCCACACACTTCCAGGGAGGTCAGTCCTTGGGAAAGGTCACTGGCAGCTTCCAACCCACCCATTTTATTGTTTCTTGTGTTTCTGAAATCCTGTACTGACAATGCACTAGAGTACAAAGATAACCTTTGGTCTTCAACCAGTACACTGCAGTGAAACCTCGAGCCAAAGCGTGTCACCGGATTTCCATGAGGACGCCATACACAGAGCAATCCCACCTCAGAGTAATGCAAATTTAAATATTAAAGAATGCAACATTTTTTTGAAGATGTCTGTCACAGTCTGTCACTGTAAAAACGCAGGAACACACTGCCAGCAGTGGGACAAGACAGATGCCCACCACGCCTGCCAGTGCTTGTGCAGACTGTGCGCAGCACAGAGCCCAGCTCTGCTCCTCTGAGCTCTCGCTCCAGCCGTGCTGCAGGAGGTGTGCTGTGTGCCAGGGCAAGCAGTGGGATTTTGCCACATTCCACTTAGCTCTGTAGCTGAGACGGTTTAGAAAGATCTGGGTCAGGTTCAAAGGAAAAGCACTTTAGCAGTCAAAGCACTCTTTTTTTTTTTTTCAGGATGCATTTGTGAAAACAAGGCATAATATACAGCCAGGAGAATCTCTCACCCTGTCCTCAGCAGAGCTCACAGAGCCTGGAAAAGGCACAGCTCCTTGTCCTGCAGTCTATCCTGCTAGGACACTGTGGCTCTGACCCATAGAGTGCTACAAAAGAACCCAGAGAGAGCAAAAGAAAGGAACACAGAGACCAAGTTCTTTCTCCTGTTCTGCACAATACCTTACTGGGTCGCTCTGTGCGTGTCACTGTAGCCGTCTGAGATTTTTTTTCCTGTTGGTAAAAATGAAGCTGGTGCTACAATTTTCCTCACCAGGTCTTTCCACTGGTCAGTCATGTATCTGCATTAGCACAGTTTTGTCATCTTTAATGTTACATTTGCATACCTGGATCCTTTGGCCCCTATTTACTTCTGGCTTGACCTCCTTGGTCCTATTCCCTTTGTATCCAGGATAATCACAAGCATCTGCTACCCACATCAGCAGCTTTTGCAGATTATGCAGCTTCTGAGAGATTGTTGGCCTATTTTATTTTGTCAATATGAAGACAGAGGCTGTGTTTACCACCCGAGCTGCTGCAATGCCCTCTGAGACGTATTCAGGCAAAAGCGTGTCTCATGTTTTTGTACTCTGCTGGGTACAGAAATAGAGAGGGAAGAAAATTCTGTGAAGAAAGGACAAAAACTTAGTTTCTCTGCTATGGGAGGTCTGTACCTTAACATTATCTTGATACAAAGAAATAAATAATAAACTTGGGGTGCTTTGTAGGATGACTCTGCATTAGAACTGGGTACTTCAAAACAGCCCAGAAAAAAAGGGGGTCTAGATAAAGCTGCATGATGCTGGTGGTCTGGAGGGCAACAAACAAGTAAGGACATATGGATTCAAATCCCAGTTTTGCAGGCGAAGTCCAGCTCTTGGGAAAAAAAAAAGACAAGAGACCTGAGAGGGTGCTGTAACACCTGGCTGAGTCAAAGACAAAACACCTATTTATTCAGGAAAAATTATCTTATTTTTATTTTTTTTTCCCTGAGGGAAATCCAAGGTAATTCTGCTGGTAACACTGGAGTTATCTGCAGCTTCACTGGTATGCATGGGCTCAGTAACTTCCCCTGTTGCCAAGCTGGGGGCTATGGTAATGAAGAGGGCAGTCAGCAGTGTGAGAAAGGTAAGAGTTCATCTGCCAGAAAGTGATAATAGCAGGGAAAAGGAGATTTTCAGAATTCAGGTCCACGGGTAACTGGTTCTACATATATTTCATAAGAAGGCTTTTAGATCCTAAGTTGTACTCATTTCTGAGTAGCCCATATCATCACACTTTGCCTTTTGCATTTGCTTGCTTGCCAGGTTATGTTAGTTGTTAAAAAGACCTTGCCTCTAAGGCTTTCTGTGCCCACTATGCTCCTGCCCAAAATGGCAATATCCTCATCTGTTCCTGAAATGTCAACATGCATTTCTTTCTCCTGTGGGATAGAAATAATTTCTGAGAACCGGATATTTAAACACTCAGCTAAAGTGAATACCAAATCTTCTATTCCTATTTTTATTTTCATTTTCCATATTGTAGTTTTGTACGTAGCATCCATAGGCACAGCCCCAAGATACTAACAGGAGACAGTAGTATTAAAAACAGAATTGTGACCATTACTTAATGGCAGTTTACATTTCATTTTCATGGAAACTCATTAGTAGTGATCTTTTAGATCGTCTTCTGAAGGGTTGTCCCAAACATCTATGTGCTGGTGTCTTGACCATACTGCTTTTAAGTTCCATCCAGCTTTTAAAAGTTGGATTAAACAGCTAGGTAAGACAAACAAGGTAGTTTGTATCACGTCATTTTAACCATCTGCAAAGCTATCCCACCAAAAAAAGACACACCCTGTCCAAACCCTGCAATCTAATTCTTCAGTGAAATAAACTATTTCAATCTTCTAGATTAGACAAAGTTTCACTAAAAGAGCCTTCACAGAATACCTGAAAATAATTTGATGAGCTGCTGAACCACAGTGCTTGTCTTCTTATCTGTCTTGAATTTGTTTGCACTCACTGCCACAGAT
This sequence comes from Irena cyanogastra, assembly GCA_013397155.1. Taxonomy (NCBI): domain Eukaryota; kingdom Metazoa; phylum Chordata; class Aves; order Passeriformes; family Irenidae; genus Irena; species Irena cyanogastra. The sequence goes on along the minus strand of VWZV01015433.1, from coordinate 1,177,837 downwards.
TTATATCAGAAATTTGCCACTGGAACAAGTGTCTGAGACACAACATGGGTTACACTGGTGACATCCTGTCAGCTAGGTCATTGTGTTTGACATCATAAACTGCAGATGTGCAACTGAGCAAGACACAACTTTTAATGCAGCAAGGATCACAGCAAATTACGACGTAGATTCCATATATAGTATGATACCTCAAAAAGAAACAATAAAAATTGGACTATTTCTAAGAAATGAAGTAGCCTTTTCTTTGTAGAAATGTTGTAACAGTGTGGTAGATTGACCTTGGCTAGCTGCCATGTGCCCTCTAAAGCTGCTCTACCCCTCCTCTCCCCAGCTGTACAGAGTACAATCAAAGACTCCTGGCTAGAGATAAGGACAGGGAGACACTGTCCCTGTCTCACCTGTTACTGTCACAGGCAAAATAGACGTGACTTGGGGAAATTGATTGAATTTATTGCCAGTAGGACAATGAGAAATAAAACCAAATCATAAATCACCTTTCCCCCCTTCTTCCCAGGCTTAACTTCACTCCTGATTCCTTCTCCCCTCCGGCAGCACAGGGAGGTGGGGAATGGGGGTTTTGGTCAATCCACACCAAGACCCTGCCATGTGAGACCAATACAAATGGTGCCAAACAATCCAGCGAGACAGGCTCATGCTGATGTCCCTGTGCCCCTCAGCATGCTCCTCTCCTTGAACTGCAGACCGAGCATTTAATTTTTTTCATTCTCACCTACCGATGCCCCAGACTCAATTCTTGTACACATGCAGAATAAGAAACAACACCATTGGTTTTGAGAATTTTGTCCTTCTGAAAACCCAGCTGCTGGGGAGAAAGCCAAATTCCACCATTTTCATAGCTGCTCATCAGGTGTCCCCCCTGCAGGCCCCAGGGAAGAGCAGAGGGGTGCAGTGAACTCCTGCTGACCAAGGCAGCAGGATGCAATTTCACCACCACAACAGGGAACTCAGCACAGATTCATTTGCTCTGCTGAGAAGCATCCTCTAAATATAATGCCAAGACATGGCAAAAATGGATGGCTCTGAATGCCCTCTGACTTTGGAGGCCCCTTGTCACACCTCAGGTAGCCTCATTCAGTCTCAGGGTGGAGTTTCAAAATGGATTATTAATTTCTTTCCCTACTTCCCAGTATGGCCCTTTGGGACTGCTAGTCAGAGATTTTGCAAGAGGACCTTTAATTTGAGATGCACTACAGAAATGTCAGATTACATAGCAACACCCCAATGGAACATAGTCCTCTTCCTCACCACCTGCAGGAACAGTTTCAAGCCCAGTAACTTGCTGCTGTTGTCAGCTCTTGTGGTTTAAGCCCAGCCAGCAGCCAAGCCCCACACAGCCACTCATTCACTCCCCCACCAGTGGGACTGGGGAGAGAATCAGGAGGGTGAAAACTGGAGAACTCGTGGGTTGAGATGAAGAAAGTTTAATAGAGAAAGCAAAAGCCACACACAGAAGCAAAGCACAACAAGGAATTAATTCACTGCTTCCCATGGGCAGGTAGGTGTTCAGCCATCTCCAGGAGAGCCCCATCAGGTATAACAGTGACTTGGGAAGACAAAGGCACGACTCCAGATGTCCCTCCTTTCCTCCTTCTTCCCCCCATTTTATACACTGAGCATGATGTCAGGTGGTCTGGATGCCCCTTTGGTCAGCTGGGGTCACCTGTCCTGGCTGTGTCTCCTCCCAGGCACCCTCAGTCCCCTCACCAGCGTGGCAGTATGAAAGGAGAAAGAAATGGCCTTGGCTTCCAGCACTGTCAGTCTGGCACCTTTTCTGAGCTCCAAATTCTTCTCAAAATGTAAATGGAGATGGTGAGGATGAGAGCTGAATCCAAAGCTGGTGTCATTTTTTTGCATCAAAATTATAAAATTAAATCATTTTTAGTAGGAGCTTCCATTCTTTTGAAGATTAATTTCAACTATGAGAGACAAGTATGTTGCTACTAATGGATTTTTTTTTAATCAGGAAAGAAAATACACTAGCAAAGAAATTCTAGGATAACATAAATTCATTTAATTAAAATATAGCATTCCATATTAAGTTTGTTGTGTTGTTTTTATTTTTTCTTGTGCTTGGGATGCTTCCAGCCAAAGATCTGGCAATTTATAAATAAACAGATCAAGGTATTGCAAACAAGTTTTTCCTTTCCAAGAGTGGATATAGAAACAACAACCTAAAAGAGAACAAGTACAGAATGATCTCTACAGCTGCTGCAAGGACTGCCTACGCAAAGTTGGAATTATGGGATTTTAATGCATCATCTGACCTTCCAAAAAGTCTGAGTTCATACTTACAATCTCATTCAGAGAAGAAACTAGGATTGTCTGCATTTGTTCTCTAATGCTTGACATGCTGGAAGTGAAGATTTAAAATAATTCACATGGAAATTGCATCTAGGCATGGCACCACATTGCCAATTTTCACACAGCCCATTTCTTCTCTCTTTAACATGTGTCATCCAAAAAAATGGTGCTAAATGGCACTAAGGAGGAAAAACCTTACCCAGACAAATTGCTTGACTGCTAAAAAGCCACTCTACCTGCACACCATCTCTGCTCATTTAGCATGAACTGAAACTCATATGAATAAGGGAAAAACACTTTTCCTTCCTTCTTTCCTTCCTTCCTTCCTTCCTTCCTTCCTTCCTTCCTTCCTTCCTTCCTTCCTTCCTTCCTTCCTTCCTTCCTCCCTTCCTTCAGAAACCATGAGGGTGAAAAGAGCTAAAGGCAAAATTCTTTATTGCTTAGGGTTATTTGGTGCTTCTCTGGAGAATTATTACTGAATGGACTCACTTTGCTGAGTTCTCTCTTATAAGGAGGAATCATTTGTACAGGCCACTTGCAGTGTGAATTCCAGCACTGAAGTGCTTACCCATGTGGATATAATGCTGTAGAAAAAGGAACGTAAACAAAACCTGGAAGTCCAGGGAATTTCCTTGTACTTAATGTTCAGAAAACATAGATGTGGCCTATCAGGCAATGCAGTTTTAATAAATTGCATAGATTGGGAATAAAAGAGATTTGAAAAAACATGAGTGAATAGCAAAAGCAGTGTTGAAATGAAGGACATGCTCAGTCTGATGATATTCTGATTTTGAGGACTAAGTATCCATTTTATTTCAGTTGCTCCATATTTTTTCTTACACAGTTCTAGTGCAATTTTTTTCCTTTTTTTTTAGATCTCCTAAGCTGCTATGAGCCCAAGAGCATTCTTAGAGGGGTTCTGACTCCTTTTTCCCTCCCATGAAAAAGGATACTCCTCTGAAAATAAGTAGGTAGCATGTTTCCTTCCTACCACCCTTGTTGCTGTCATTGTCTATTTAATTCAAATTTGCTTTATTTAAGGGATTTAGGAGCTGCTTAAATAAAAATAAATTAAAATGAGATTCTAAAAAATACCTAAATTCAAAATGAGGACAACTCATCTTCTCCTCCTCCAAAAAATACAAAATGCAAGTTTTTGCCTTGAGCTCAGTCCTTTCACTGTCTCTTGATGTGCCTGGGAGGCAATCCACTCCAGACCAACCTTCAAACAACTCTGTAGCTTTGCATTGGGAGATTTTTCAGGCCATGAACACCCTTTCTCTAGGAACCATGCTGCTCTAGAGAGCAAAGGGAGAGTTTTGGCATGTGAATGGAAATGAAACATTTCCGGCATCCAGAAAAATTAACAGCTTCAGTGGCTTCCTTCTCTGAGCAGGTAACTCTGTTTTGAAGAATTCTCACATTCATTTGATCACCCTTAATTCTATTTCATTCAAGACAACGCCTGCCTCCAGGTCACTGCACAAATATTGACTTTCCACTAATTTTTAAATAGAACATGGTAGAAATTTTACCCAACAACCAAACTGATTAACACTTATGCAGACTTCTGTCCCCCTTTAAGAATCTTTTGCAATTTTTATGGGATTTTTGTCCTAACTCCTCACATTTCTGTTAGTACTATTATTGCTAAAGAGAAGGAAAGAATAGCAATTATACTAATTGTAATAACAATAAATAAAAATTTATGATGTCTTACATCTTTCAGCCTATAAAACCGGATTTCAGCCTTGTCCTTTTATCTTCACTCATTTTCTGTTCTGGTTTTCCTTCTATCTTCTTCCTCTTCATGAATCTACTATCCCATTCATTCCCCCTTTCTGGCAATTTTTTGGCTCATTCTGCTCTGGCCTTGTAACCCACACATTGACCATTTACTTGCTGTTCCTGGTCTTTGTTTCTCACGGTAGAAAGAAAACTCTTTGGTTCCTCTGGAACCTTCTAAAGCCCACTACTCATCTCACATGCAAAGATGAATAAAAACTTTGATGATAACAGAGCCTGAGTTAACATCTTCTTGGATCTGTTGGCTTCCAGCAGTCTTTCCCAACCGGATAGATATGCTCATTTCAATATAACCATTAATCACATACTTATAATTCTTTGTTGCTCAGAACCACTACCCAGCTGAATATGCAGAAAGAGCAGTGAGCCATGCAGAAGTATGGAAAAAGAAAAGGAAAGGCAAAACCCTACAATTATACTAAAATACTATAAAGCATTTCAATGCACACAGAACTATGTATTGTTCCTAGGTTTACAGGAGCTTGGTTGGACTTCAGGAAAAAGATACTGAACCAAATGACACAGCTGTATTTTAAAATATATTTTAAATAATTTTAATATTTTTAAAGTATATTAAAAAAGAACAATCTGTTTATTTCAGAATACAATAGATTTAATTCAATATTTGGTTGAACTGATGGTGTCTGAAAGTTAATTTCTGATGTTTCCTTCTCACACAGCTGTGACTCTTATAAAATGTCTGAAACACTCACGAGGAAATAACAAAGGTTGAAGTCACTTCCCTATTGTTTTGTTAAATTTGGGGAATATTTTTTTAATCTGCTACATTGTGTGAGGCTTGTGAAGGCAAAATTGGTCTTGAAGGTGGGTCAGCCTAGAACGCAGTCTGTGGTAGGTGTTCTTCAGTCTCCTCTCATTCACTTTGTATGAATTGCCAGGAGGAAAGAGAACCTATTTACCTAATGTCCTCAGGAAAAACCCTCTTCATAAATACCAGCTGTAGAAAGGCCATGTCAGATCAAAAACCACTTTTCCAACAGAAATCAATGAAATGCGTTTATTTCCAACAAAAACAAATATTTTTTGAAAATTCACACTTTCCAGTGAACAGCTGTTTCACTGGAAAATTCCTGACCAGCAGTAGCACGTGGAAAGACAAGGTCATCATAACTCGGTGTTGTCATCTTGTCTTCCTTGGAGGATTAATATGGATCAGTAATAACGGCAGTAGCCAGAACAATTAATAATTGAAAAGGTGCTAATGAGCGCATTGATGAAGTCAGCAGAGTCAGAAATTTCTTACTCATTTCTTACTCATAGTATTTTTGCCTCTTTTTGATCCTTTTACACCATGTGCTGAGCAAAGAATGGAGTTTGTCTCCTTATAAGGCCTGACCATCCTTTACAAATGGAATTCTCTTTGATGATACTATGACTGCAAGTAGATTCCTGGCCATTAAAATCCATGCCTATCTTTTCAAGTTCCACGTAATCCATTAATTTAGGGACCTGAGATTATCTTTGTTCTGTGTATCACTTTATCTGTCAAATATGCAGGCCATCAAAGAGGGGTGGTGACTACACATTCCCTGTACATGTCTGTCTCCACCCTCCAGGATGAGCAATCCTACCTGGTTAGGCCCTTTACAGTGCTTGCATGGCCTCTAGTAAAATCCACCAGAAAGAGAGAAAAATCTTAATCTCCAAGTTCATCTGCCATCTTTGATGTAAAATCAGCTTGAGCTGTAATCCAGGAAATCCTTGCTAGGTGCTCAGGCTGATGCTATTAATGGTTTTGCTCTGCTGAAGGCTCTGGGCTGGATGGTGTCTTAGCAAAATTACTGTGCTGCACAGGAGAGCTCCTGCCTCTCAGATCTGTTCTGAGAGGGAACAGAAAAGACCTGCCCTCCGAGTCAACTCTTGTTGGTCAAGTGCAGGATATGGAATAATAGGGCAAAGGAGAAGCAAGAACAAATAAGTAGCCTCATTTTCCCAGCTGCCTCATCTCTTCCCTCTGCAAAATCATTTCAAAATTACGTTCTTCTCACATAAAATGTCTTTGGGGCTTTATCAGAGATACTTTAAATTCGAATTTGCAGTGTCTTTTGTTTTTTGCAACTCCGCATTTCATTTATGGCACCTGCAAAATGCCACCTGTGCTTGACAGGGATCATTCTGAATGCACAGATCAAATGGAACGTCTGGAGCCCTGAAAAGTGTTCTATATGTATGGCATAACCATGAAGCTAAGAAAGAGATACACAGCCTGCAAATCTAAGATTTTCCCCTAAAATTAAACAATGTCCATTAGTAGCCATGTGCCTACTGGAGGAACTTCTGAAGTGCACTGGGCTCCTGTGGAAAGGATGAGGGAACAGAAAGAAAAGGAGCTTCAAGCTGCAGTTTGCTGGGCTGCAAGCAGAAATTTCTGTTTCCAGGAGGAAGAAACTAATTTGTCAAGACAAGAAATAGTACAGAATAATGTCTCTCTGTCCTCAGGAGCCCTGGAACAGAGTAGTTAAGTGCTCTGTCCTACCCATGAGGGCAAAGGCATCAAAGCAGCACGTGGGAGGGAACTGGGAAGGACTGCTGTGGTTGATGGCATGCCATCCAGCTCCTAGTGACCCACTTAATGGCTGCAAATTCCCAGCAAACATGACTAATGCAGATGAGGCAGATGAAATGCACATGCTCATACTAAGGAAGAAAAGAACTTCAATTATACTGTTCCAGTGCAATAATCCCATTAGACAAATGTTGCACCAACAGAGTGAAAAATCAAAGCAAGGAGCAATTCTAGGTATGGCTCAGGTTGGGATCCATGCAGAAGTGCTTCCAAGGACTGCTGCAAAGATGTGTAGCTCTCTCCTTTGCAGATGCATGCCCTGCCTGCTGCTTAATCCTGGGGGATTTTTAATCCTTTTCCAATGGTTACGCAGGACTTTCAATACTTGCTTTTTTCCACACATTTCCTGCAGTGTACAGATTCTTATCCAAACACTTCAACCAGTCTTGACAATATCCATCTAAGTCCAAAGCAACAAGTGAGTATTTTACATACTATAAACCAACTTCATTATTTTTCTTGCTGAATAATGCATGAAGAAGATTAGGCCTGCAATCACCTATCATTGCATCTGCTTCAATTTTTTTTCCAGAACACTCTGACAGCAAAAAAACAAAAAAAACCAAAAACCCACGATAAAAAAAAACCCAAACAAAAACCCCAAAATCCACTGTAGTGAGTAAACTAGTGAGAGTAAAGAGCATATTTATACACACAGACAGTGCAAGTAGTTAATTAGCTGAAGCAAATGAACTGAAATTCAAGAGGCCACACATTCTTATTTCCTTTGAAGTTGTTCTTTAATTTTAGCTATGTCAGAAGTGCCTTTTATTAAGGTGCCAAAGTTCAAACAGAAAATAGTTATTGTTTTAATGGTTTGAAAAACTTGCACATCTTTCTTACAGAACCCTCAGGCCCATGCAGGTTCACTTTGCTGTACCTGCTTTCCCAGCTACCATCTAGGAGATGTTTTCAGCTCCTTGGTAGGAGTTTGGAAACAAATAGGTGCAATGCTAGTGGGAGCTTAGATAGCAATTATCAGTCACAATTACTGATTACAGGAACCAAAGGCTGAAACTGGAGCCAGGAGCCAGGAGTAGAGAATCCCCTGAGCTGCAGTACAGCCCCAAGGAGAACCACACAGGAGGGAGACTTGAGCTGCCTGCAGGCCACGCACAGCAGAACGAAGAGTAACACAAGAGCAGGGCAAGAGGCTGAGCTCAGAGGGCAGCACAGCAACACTGCCCATTCTGGCACAGGACAAGGAGTCAGTAGGACTGGGATTAGGCTGATTGCTCGGCAGCAGGAACAGAAGCATGGCTGGAATACTCAGCATCTAATGAGATCCTGCGAGACTGAAAAGCGTTTGGGTGGTGGCTGCTGCCGTCTGCCTCGTGGGGCTTGGGAGGAAGAGCTGTACATGGAGATATTTTTGGAGGAAGCAATCAATTTAATGAAGCAGGATTCCTCCAGTTCATTGACTGTCAAGAGCATATATTTGCAAAGCAGTATTTCACCAACTCATATTTTACAGTTAAAAAAAACTAGGGCTTTGAGCATGCTAGACATCCATAAATATTTGGAGCACTGCTTGCCTATGAATTTATATCCCATTTACAAATTACTTAATTATTGCATTCCTATTCCTCTAATACAAGTAATTCCACTTTAATGTTATAAAATGCCATGTAACATGTAAGGTATTTTAAATATCATGACATTTTAATGAATATATTCATGTCCATATACCTAATAGGAAACAATATTTTAAAAAAATGCATTACTGACCGACTGCATAATAAAATGTACTTGTTTATAGTAGTAAATGTTTATATTAGTATTTTGGTTATGGTACATAATATATTGATATGTGAAATGCCTACTTGGGTAGCTATGGATAATCTAAAACCAATATGTTACCCTAAATGTAAAACTGGTTTGGCAGAGAAATCACAAGAGCTCCAAGGTAAAATTTACTTCGTGAACAGACAAATCTTCCCTAGGAATTTCTGAATTCTGGAATTTACTTAACACTTGTCATAAAATTTAATTGTATGCTGTTGAATTGACACAAGACACCTGATTTTTACAGAATAGATGTAATTATGCTTGTCCATTCCTAAATAAAAGGTGGGAATCTTTTTTAACTATGTCTGTATTTCCAGTGATGGCTAATCCTTATAAATTATTTATGTTGTAATCATATTATTTTTCATTGTGCATTAGCAGTGAATTAATGACTGGACGATTAAGAAGAAATTGAAGAATCTGGCCTTTGACATGTGAGGAAACCTTTTTTTCAGAATCCCTTAAGGGATTTTGCAGGAAGACTCTTTTCATCATGTCTTCTTGACATGAATTTTCATCATGAATTCCTTGTTATTTTATCTACTATTTATTATTCCTTTTGGGCTGAAAAAAAAAAGCTATTCCACAGTAGTTTTTTTTCAAGAAGTTGTTTACGTAACAGATGCACTTTTGGATTAACAAGTCTGCTTTCTGTCTTTTCTCTCTGCACATCTTCACTGTTGCATCAGATTGCCTCTTTACCTGTATGGTGTCTTTGTTAGGATGAATTCCCCAGGCTCAGCTGCTGCTTCATAACCAGGTATTTCTACCTCAATGCAGATTTGTTCACCCAAGAGACAAGTACAGTTGTACAGACACAGCAGTTCTAGGCTATCATCTAGACATTTCAGGAATCTTGACCATCTTTCTTGTCCTTCTGGCATCAGCAATAATACTAAGATGTGTTGCTTCCTGGAGCAGCAAATAAGAAAAAGTATCTTGAGGACAAACACCACATCTGCCCCAAAACAATAAAGCAGTGCTAAGGGAAAGGAGAAACACATCATATAATATTTGCACATCTGCCCACGCCTGGAATTTTGCAGCCATCATAAAGTAGGATAATTCTGGAGCAGCTGAAGAAAAGGGGCTCAGGGAGCCAGGTGAAATTGAGCAGAGATGTTATGCTTACAGACCCAAACACAAGCCAAACAACCTACTGAATGCATGCATACTCTCTGCATTTCAGACCCAGAAACCACCGTGCAAAACAGAAAGGAAAAACAATACTAATCTTGCAAAATAAATATCCTGGGCAACTTGTGTTCCAGGCATTCTAGGGCACTCAACTTTGGCAATACAAGCTGCCCAGACTGCTCCTAATGTTCAGCTTTCTGTTCTTCACTTTAATGTTGAAAATAGTGCTAGAGAATTTATGTGGATTCATTAAATGCACACACTTATATTTGAGATCATCCTTTAGACCCTGTATTGTCAACAGACAGAAAGAGGCATTTCTAGAGCATAAGTCCTCCCACCTTCCAACAATTAAAACAGCCCAGGTGAATTATACTGTACAAAGGCTTATCTTTCTCCACTATTAATGCAACACAGGAAAGTGGAGATATTAAAGCTGAGAACAACTGAAGTCAGGTGGGATTAATTCCACCTTATTTTTAAAGGCTTCAGTTACTTCACTCACCAAACTTCCTCTCCTTTTCTCTTCTCTCATATTTTGCAACTTCCCTTTATTTTTCTGCCCAGTTTCTGCCCTGCATCCTTTTTCAGCTGATGTAGCAATACCACAAAGTTCCTAGGAACCCCAAGTCTGGTTACTGCAGTGAGAGACAGAGAAAGATGAAAAGCAAAAGCATCAAAACAAAGCAACAAAACAGAATGACAAGCAAAAAAGTCAAAGCAATTTTAGCAGTACCATCAGCTTTTAAACACTAGTATATTTTATAAGAAAACAGCCTAAATTATGCTACAGATATGATTTGAAATGCATAGAGATTATAAGGCCAAATGCTGAAGAAGCAGTCTGCTCTCCTGCAGAACACTACAATGCTGTATTTATAACTGGGACCCAGCATGGCTTTCTAGAAAGAGACCTAATAAATAACAGAGAATGTAGCCAGCTTCCACTTCCCTAACCATGAATGCTTTCCTTCCCCATGCAAATGTGTCATGCAAACCATAGCAAACAATTTTGATTTGCCTTCTTCATGGACATTTTGGAATTAATCAGATGACATGTGAGCACTGTGTGTGTTAGGCCTGCTGTGCTACTGTTCTGGTGGTTTTAAACTAAAGGTATTACATTGCATTTTTCATAATGAAAACTTCAGCTGAGAGGTTTTTTGCAGCTTTTACATCTCACATCCTTGAACATCAAATGTCAACAAGGCTTATATGTAAATATCATAGAATCACAGAATAGTCATCTAGTCTAAACTCCTGCTCAAAGCAGGAACAGCTAGAGCAGTTTGCTGAGGGTTGTACTCAATTGGGATTTGAGTATCTCCAAGGATTCAAACTGGTGTCCTGTGCCTTTCACTCTTAAAGTGAATACATTTTCTCATATGCTTAAATGAGATTTCCCATATTTCAATATGTGTCTGTTTCCCATTGTCTTTTCACTGGGCAGCACTGAGAAGAGTCTGGCTCTGTCTTATTATTACCCCCAGGCAGGCACTCATAAATATTGATAAAATTGCCCTTAGCCTTCCCTTCTCAAGACTAAACAGTCTCAGCTCTCTCAGCCTTTTCTCCCAGGAGAGATGCCCCAGTCTCCTAATCAGAACAGCTCTTTTCCAGAGCTGGTGTGTATATCCCTGTCTTACTGAAGAGCCCAGGACGGGACTCAGTGCTACAGGTACATCTCACCAGGGCAGACCAGAGGGGAAGGAACACCTCCCCAGACCTGATGAAACCCTGGAGGCTGTTGGGTCCAAACTTTCACCCTTTCTTCAGGGATCTGGAACTCCTGAAGGCAAATCTTATCTGTGAAAATTGAGGCAAAGGCAGCCTTGTGCATCTTGGCCATTTTTGTGTCGTTTATTTGTCTATTCAACACAGGGCCCTACCTCCTGAGACACTTGTAGAAGCCCTTCTGGTGGCCTTTCATCTCCCTTAACAGATTCAAGCCCTGGTAGGCTTTGCCTTTTCTAATGCTATTCTTGCATGCTCAGACTGCATCTCTATGTTCCTCACAGGTTACCTATCCCTACTCCCACCTCTTGGGATGGTTCCTTTATATGACAGTGTTTTTTCAGGAGCTCCTTGTCCATGAAGGCCTCCTGCCACCTTTGGTTGGCTTTCTGCAAATCAGGATGGACTGCTTTCAAGCTTCAAGGAGGGAGTCCCTGAAAAATTAGTAAACTCACCTGGACCTCTCTTCTATGCAGGCCCATCTTCTATGGGATTCATCTAAGTAGGTCCCTGAGCAGGCCTTTTACCATGAAAAGTGTGAGAGCTTCCCTCATAATGTTGTTTTCTTAGCACTTTCTTGTTTGGGTGTATATGCTCAAGGCCCCCTTCAGTCCTGCACTGCTGGTTTCAAGGTCTCTCTTGTTCACCCTACATCTTTTACTTGTCAGCCCAGCCCATCCCTTCCTCACTTGACTATGGTTGTCCTTTCCCTCTCCCATTTTTCCCATTTTCAAAATGACTTTACCACATTGGCCAGCCTGTTGGTAGAACTGTTTTTGGTCTGCTTATGGTAGGATCCCATCTCTTCCCCAGTCATCTCTGATCCTCACAAAGAACCCAGGCTCATTTAAAAAAAAATCCCTGTCATTGACAAGAGCTGCACAACCACTTGTTGATCCAAAGGTATTGGAGTAATACCAATATTGCCGGTGGGACGTGCCTTGGCTTGTCTGACCCCTGCGTCTGAGCTCAACAGCAGCAATTGAGGTGTTCAACCCCAAGAGACACTAACAGCTCACGTGGCAGTAAGTCCAGACCTGCCAAGCTCCAGAGGTGGTGGTGGTCTCTGCCTGAGACACTTAAGATGAATGGTGGAGGAAAAAGGAGGAGTCTTGAAGGAGGGTTATAGCCAGAGTTTATTCCTGGCCCGCAGGCATCTGAATCTTGCAACAGCACCTGCAGGACTCTATCTCTGAACAGCTTCTTGATGGTTCCCAACTGACTGACCACATGGCTTGCTTGCCCTCTTAACCCCGGGGGAGAGGGGAAGGGGAGGGCTTGCAAACCCACCAAGCCAGTGAGGCAGAAGAGGGTTTGAGGCTGAATGTCCCAATCACCCCATGTCTCTTATTTGACAGGCAGTTCTCAGGGGGAGCCTGGGTAGGGGAAGGGGATGATAAACATCCAGGTGTGGGGCCCCTTTGGGGAGAAGCCTAAAATGCTGTGTCATTCCACTGCTACACAAAGGATTCATTCATTCCACGTCAAGCCTTTCCCCCTCACCAGCAGGATCAAGAACAAACCCATTTGGCCTCCATGCTCTCCCCCACAGTCATGTAGACACACTCCATACACTTCATGTCTGCCCTGGGAGCAGCTTTGGTGTCCACCTGGAAGCACAGCTGGGGTCAATATTCTGAGTCTGAGACAAGCCACATCAATGTCTCCACAATGCCCCAGATTAAGCCCCTAGCAAGTAGCAAACCTCCCTAGAAACCAGTTCAGGTGGGTAGATGGGGGCCTTGAGCAACACCAATATCCAGCATAATCTTCTGAACAGAAGTGTGCTTTACCTATTGCAGTAAACAGGATTTAAGCATCTGAGAACCCAATTGGTAAAAACTCTTGCAGACACTCTCTGGGACAGAACTGTGTCAGCCCCTGACAGACTGTCCTGGGAATCTGTCTGCAAAATACTGCAGCCATTGGCCCAAACTCAAAGATCTTCAGCGGAATATCCTTACCTTTCCTTTTGACTCCTCTCAGCTCTAGCCCCAGGTCAAAGCTATAGAGGAAGCAGTACAGGAGCAAAGAGAGAAAATGAGCCTTACACAAAAGTTTTAAATATGCACCATACAAATTTATTTAATAAAGCTTGTTCATATCCCTAAGCTGACATGCTTCAGGTGGCTTTTGCCACGCAGCTGATCAGCCTTTGAATGTCATCTACGTGAAGTGCTGTGTTTCGAACTGTAATTTTGAGGCACCCTTAATTTTTTTGCTGACTGGAGTAGGTACAATTCTTTCCACATGTATTCTGTACTGCTATGTGGTGCCAAGGCACCTGCCTTCAGGAAAAAAAAAAGTTTTGCTCATGTTGCTGAAGAAAATAAAGATTTAGAAAAATGCATTGAGCAAAGCAAGTAGCGTCTGCATCTGTGCTAATTGAAGGTTCATCATCTTCTCAGAAATCAGGCTACAAGAGGGGAAGGAAATAGCTCTCCTGTGCCAGGTCATACTCTGACTAGAGCTGCTGAGAATTTTATTTTAAAGGTCAAGGTCATAGATAAAATTTGTAATTGTCAATTCATTGAAGATAAATTGCTTGTCCAAAAGGGTTAGTCTTAGCAAATGTTTCAACTTGAGGTGTGTATGGGACAAAATTGCTAAAATTGTCCAAGGTTTATTTTGATATTTTTAAATTATAAAATATAAGTTCGGTTTTAATATTATTTTTAATTGCAAACATTGGAATTAACACCAATAAAGATATGTGAAATAGTAAGAATAAAACTAAACAATTGAAGATGATCTGAATGGAATGTTTGTAATTGCTCTATCTGTGACTTTTTTTAGAGAGGGAAAAAGCAGAGAGGGGATTCTGCCCACAATAATGGGTTATTGTTTTTCCCCCCTTTTTTGGGATGCTATTTTTTTTTTCATATGGCTCCAAACCATTTCCTGCCTCACTGTGAGGCTGGATATATAACCAGGGGTGCTACTGTGGGCACTTTAACAACAACAGAGAGTTCAGCCATGGTTAGTCTACTCTCTTACTATGAAAGAAACAAACCAAATCAAACCCAACTCCAAACCATTAAACCTGGGAAGGTTAAAGAGTAGTTTAATGGAGTGAGCTTCCTCCTTTTATGTACAAAGTATTGGACACCCCTTAAGCAACATATTACTTACATCCTTATGAGACCAAAGCAAACCCCTTGACTATAACTATGCATTTTCATGGCATTTATTTTATCAAGTGAAGTGACCAATAATACTAGAAACAAGAACCCCTCTGGACATAGTTTTCCTGTTAGTGTTAGATACAGTAGTGTCAGATACTGTCTTAGAATTTTAGATACATTAGCACCAATTGCAGGTACTACAAGAGATACTGCTTCTTTTCCTCTCATTACTTAACTAATTTACACACATTATAAAAATATTTTTTCTAATGTAATGACTTAATAATTCATCAGTTTTCACATACAGCTTCTTTAAAAAGTCTGTTCTACAGTGACATTTCTGTTAGCACTGTTGATTTTTTCCCCATAAAGCTATTTCACAGTAAGTAAAATATTTTAAAAATCCCAAACCTGCAGTGGGTGCTAGCCCCCAGAAATGACCGTAAAAACACCAAGTGTGCTGTACTAGAGATTCTAACTTATGTACTGCTTCTAAAGTAATTGTACATACATTTCTTCATTGTTTTCAATACACCTGAATAATTTTTTTTTTTTGCTGCAGTTTATCACTACACATTATGTTCCTATTTTCTCTATCTCTCCTCTAAGTCTGGGGTTTGTTGGTTTGTTAATTTTTTGGTTTGTTTGTTTTTTTTCCTGTTAGTTTTCATCTATACCTTCTTTCATCTATACCCTCATTTATACCTTCTGAGCAATCCCTGTAACGTAAGGAAGAGTCATAATTTAGTCCCTGGACAGTAAAAAATATTGAAGAATGAAAGATGTTAAAGGTTTATTGTATCAAAAAGCGTATAGTCTTATTTCAGCATTTCACTTTTTTTCAAACAATATAATTTTTCTTTGTCTTTTATTACAGTATGTCAAAGGTTATACATGCTGTATTTATTTAGTTTTCGGCTACCCCTGTGTCCCCTGAGGGAAAATTTGTGCTCATTTCACAGAAATAAGTGCAAACCAGAAACCTATGAGAGCTGTTCACTCAGCTCTACAGGGGGATTTGCATGATTTGCCATGTGTTAGTTCAGCAGAACTTTCTATGCTGCCTGTGGCACTGTTTCTAAACTATGATTTGCTTTCTGGGATGTGTTTTCCTTTACAAAACAAGCAGCTCCTCAAAACATAAACAATACATGGAAAAACTAACCAGCTCTGTGCTGCGTCATTCATTGTCTAGCCATGTAATTCGGAATAATCATCCAGTAAGAGTTGAAAGAATTGCTTTTAGCCACAAGAAA
This sequence comes from Irena cyanogastra, assembly GCA_013397155.1. Classification (NCBI taxonomy): domain Eukaryota; kingdom Metazoa; phylum Chordata; class Aves; order Passeriformes; family Irenidae; genus Irena; species Irena cyanogastra. The sequence goes on along the minus strand of VWZV01015433.1, from coordinate 1,162,082 downwards.
GTAATCTCATCTTTTTAAAGGAATACTCTGGATTCTCTGTTTTCACTGTGTACTGATAAACCTAGTAGTTCCGCACAGGGTTTCAGTGCTGTTTGAAATTGTACCGAGGAAAAGGCATCTCTTTGTGACACTTGGAGTTTTTGCTCTGTAAATAGTTGAGTGAGTGTTCTCATTTCCAGGGACTGATGATAACTTCCATGGTGATCGTAGTTCAGCCAGCTACCAGAGACACAAGTAGACAAGGAGAGCTCATATCATCCATTGCTGTAACTCAGTGCTCACATTTGCCATCAGATTTCAGGAGAGGTAACCTTGGGCAAAGGGTCCTTTGGAAAATAGTCAGGGCGAGCTGTTCCTAAATCAGCCATGATCAAAAGAGCTTTTCATCCATTGCAGGTTTGCAGTGCTGAGCAGGACATGAAAATCTTGTAAAACTGAGCCTTTTTCAGGTGCCAGACCTGTGCCTACTAGTCTGAAGGAGTGTCTAGATGTTCAGCTAATCACATCCAGGTTCGCACTAAGGACCTTCTGCATTTTTCTAGTAGTACAAAAGAGAATGAAAGCAGCTTTAATGTTCAATGAATCACATGCCACAGTGGAGTTCTTGATCTGAAGTAAGCATATGAAGCTTCATGACCAACACATTTTTCCATGCTAAGGCAGTGCTGCTTTAGCTTGGTTGTAGCCTGAATGCAGCACAAGCCCGCTGAATGCTGTGCTTAGCAAGACTGAGCCTGGATCTCAGTGCCAAACTCATCTGTTGCAACAGGCTGTTACAGAAATACTGGTTTACTCTCCTGCAACAGAATCAGTGCTTGACCTTCTTCAAGGCTCTCCATGTACAAACCCAGAGCTGCGCTCTGTCCCTGAGTGCCCTCCAGGCTTCTGGAGACAGCCTCTGCTTGAGCCCCCCTCCACAGGCAACAACTGAGTCAGTGATGCAAGCTCAGGGGGGGCAGGATGCAGAAGGGAGCATTCCTGATAACTGCTAGGCACTGAGGGAGAGGTCAGACTCCCTGGTGCTGTATAAACACCCAACTAGTACCTGAAATGCCTGATTCAAACTCTTCTGCTGCTGATTTGGAGCAGCAATTTGACCTCAAGTCACTGTCCCCAGAAGACACATCCCAGCTTCTATGCCAGAGGGCAGTTCTCCTAGTGCCTCTTATCAAGGTTCTTTGTCCCAGCTGGGAGAAAACACCATGTCTCTGTGCACTCAGTGACCACACCTGAACATTTCTTACACACATGTTCTGAGTCTTTTAAAAAAGCTTCAAGATGTAATATTAAAAAAAAAAAAATTCATATGTTTACAAGGAAAAAGTATCTAAGTCAATATCTAAGGTATTCACCAGTGATTTTATTCCCATTATTCAAAAAATGGCATTTGTTTGACGTTCTGTGCAATTCCAAGGCAGTACTTCAACTATCCAGACAGACTGAAACTGCAAGTAACAGAGCATGCTCATGGGAAACACACAAAAAACCAAAGAGAAATATATCAGCCATTAAAACTCAAGTTTAACTAAAGTTTCTTTACATAATTTTCATGACTGTACAAATTTCAGGATAAGCTGAACCATTTGACAGCAAAACAACTCAAACTATAAAGCTTGCATGTGCATACAATTCAGGTAAGAAGTAAGTTTATCTTTTCCTCTTTCCATGCATCTGTGATGGCAGATGCCATGTGGAAGTAGGAGCTGTGTCCTTATATCCTGTCACTTGTCCCTATCTAGCTGTTCACAGAAACTGCTTCTTATTGAAAAATGTTTCCATGACTGTAGTTCTTCCAAAACTGCTGAAAAGCCCGTGGTTAAGGACTTTGGTTTTATTTAGTCTTATGAGAAGGGGCCGACTTGACCAATTCTAAACCCCCAAAAGACATTTCTGAATTCTGGTTGAAAAGGCATTTCCCTCCAACCCAGAGGTACATTTCTAGCTTAGACATGCTTAGACCTGTGCCTAGTCTTTAACTTACACTCTCTACTCCACACTGCCGGCTTCTGCATGTCCCATTTCTTCTGTACCCCTTCAGAGCATGTCACCTCAGGGTTCTGCGTGTCACGAGGTGGTAGATCTCAGAAAGACAAGCAAGGTGAGCCACTGCCTTGTGATCCACTTGTTTACAGCTGATCCCCACTTTAGCTGATTGAATAAAGGGAACGCCTGCAATGGCATATAATTGTTGTTGCAATAATAGCAATTGACTGCTCATTTTTACCAAATGCCCTCTGTACATCTCTGCCCTCTTCATATTCCCAAGAAGCCAGACACCTCAGATAAATAAGACATTAGTATCCAGTACAATTTTAAAGGGGTTGCAAGTGGGGCTACAGGTATTTTAATGATAGAATCACGTGGCATCTCCATCTGTTTCTCCCTAATTCCTGTCACTTGGACTATGCTTTGCAATCCTTATCCTGGATATTTCTTTTTCCTCCTTACAGCTTTGTGGTTTCAAACTATTTAAAATTGCATGATATAAAGAAGCCCACCTTCAAAAATTCAGTGTGCTGGGGAATAGCAGGGCATCCTTAAGTTCTCTCCATAAACTTCTGTCTGCCACAAAGGCTTTTTGGGGGCCGAGATTTTACTGCCAAACACTGGAACAAAGCTGGTGTGGCACCATACAGAATAGAATCCTTTATAGTTTCCTTGTGCTTAATATAGAGTGTGTTGCAGATACTTGGCAGATCCACCACTTTTTTCTTCTTCTTTTGTTTTCTGTTGTCATTTCCATTATTTAAATAGATACATTCAGGCTGCAGATTGCTTAGACAAGTGGATGGAAGAATTTGGTAAATTCCAAAGGATACACACTAAGGATTTGGCAATACATCCTCAGCAAACAGCTCTTACGCCATCACACCTAATTATATTTGGAACCATTGGCTCCTTCCAGCCAAGGGGAGCTAGAAGTCTCAAAGACATTCACATTTATGTAAGTTTAGTGTAGATCACGGACGTCTTCTCCAAGTGTGCTCCATGCTATTACTCAAGACCATGAGCATGGGAGAGAAAAGCTAGAAAGGAATCCGTTTTCAGAATGGCTTTGTTTGGAGCTCGAAGTCAGGCATGACAGGCATTTGCAGGAAACCAAGTTTCTGGTGGGCAAGTACGGCGAGTCAAAATGAGAGGGTTGAAGCTGTTGATGCTTTGGCTGTTCACCCCAGCCAAGGCAGAAATGGTCGAAACTCTGATGAACCACCACGGTGCTCAGCTTGGTAAGCTAGTACTGACTGTGGTTTTGTGGTACCTGCGGCCCGTGTGAATAGAGTTTACCCGCCCGAGTAACTCCTATTTATGCTCAGGTGCCTTGAGAAACCCCCGGGTTCGGGCTTAAGGCAGCACCGAAGCGGTCGGGGGAGCATCGCACTCTGACTGGGGGCGGGTCGGCCCTCGCCCCTCTCCTGCAGGGGCAGCACCTGGCGGGCAGGCTGGCGGGGCGCCCCGCGGCGTGCGGCACGTTCCCCCGGGCCCGCGGTACGTGAGCGGGCGCGCGTCCCCGGCTGACACGAGCGCGCGTCCCGGGGGTGCCGGCGGGGG
>VWZV01015433.1:1131730-1158398 GCA_013397155.1 Irena cyanogastra | reverse complement strand
GGTCGGGCCCGCAACACGTGGGTGCCCGAGCGGGGCCGCACCCGCCGCGGCCGGGGACCGGGAGGGCGGTGGGGCCGGAAAGCGGCGCGGGGAGGAGCGGGTGAGTGTCCGGCCGGCCGCGGGAGGGGCTCGGTGCCGGTCCGGCGCGGGGCCCCGCGCGGTGTGTGCGCACATGGCGGAGCGGGGAGCGGCGGATGGCAGCCCGCCGTGGCCTTGTGCCGCCTCCCGCGCCTTGTTCCCGCTGCCATGCGGAGCCGCGGCGCGGGTGTGTTGTGCTGTGCTGCTGGCAGGGGGACCCAGAGATTCAGCCAGGGGACGGGCAGCTCCCGCGTCCTGCCTCAGGGTAGAGTGGTGTCCGGGAGTTAAACATGTCGCTTCTCCGGGTGCCTGTTAGCTGGTATCAACCTAAATAGTGTCCCCAAGGAAGACTGAGAAACTACCTGGAAGATTTAGTAACTACAAGTGGAAGTATTGTCTTGTGTTCAGCATTCATCTAGAGCTGTATACGTGTAAAACACTCTGTCTGTTCCATCTCACAGTGCCAATACTTGTGAGACTTCCAATATTGAATAAAAAAAACTTACCTCATTTGCTTGCAGAAAAAAAATCACAAACCTTTTTTTAAGCAACTGGTATAGTAATACAGCAGCACCTTCTACAGTTTATCTCCATGCGCTCTGCAGTTAGTTATCTGTTTTAAGTCCTGTTGAGATGCACTTAACATTTTGTGTTCTAACTCATTTGTGGAGGGTAAGAGAAGTGGGCACAGTGTTTGCAAGGTATGACAAATACTCTCCTCTGCTCAGCCCCTCTTGAGATTTTAACATCTGGTAGATGCTACATTAATCAGGCAGGAGGTAGTGCCTGATAATTTTAATTACAGTCATGAAATGAAACTTGAGGGAAGAGCTAAGGCCTAAGGCTATGAGCTGCTGAAGGTAGTTTTTGACAAAAATGTTAGTAGCTTTTTAGCAGCCTTCCTGCTGTGCCCATTTTACAGTGGTATTCTTTAAAGAATAAGAGACACACTGTACTTTGATTGAAGCAGGCTCAGTGGTTTCCAGTCTCTTGTAAATCCAGAAATTATATTAATCCTTAGGGGAAGATAGCATTTAAAATATACATACATGGAAATTTAAGTGACTTAGGTGCTTCTGTACCAGACAAAAGTTGAAGCCTCTCAGGCTTTGGGTACCTGAAACATTGATAGAAGTACTTAGAACAGGCCCCTGACACCTGAGCTTGTGTGTGTCCCACTTAGTCCTGTGAGAGTGAGACATGTTAGCAGTGTTACTGCCCTCCACTTTTTCTGTGCTTTGTGACAAGTCTTGAGTATCATGTACTCTTGGTTTCAGAGGACCGAGTATTGTAGAATGTTGGTCTGGTGCACAGGTGGTAGATTGGTGTTTTTCAGAGCTCCTGGTCTTTCTCGGACTTTGACAAGACTGGGAAGTGAGTGGTGGAAGCACGCACAAGTACCGTGCTGCATCTGTGCTGCCAGCCCAGTGTCGCAAGAAGGGCCAGATCTGCTGCAGCACTGTTTACATATACACAGTAATGCTCCCACCATCCTTGTGCATCATCTACCTCACTCAGAAACTATTCCTGGAAGCAGGTGGGGGACTTGTTATGGTGACCTGCTTACTGAGGACCCTGGAAAGGGGTGGTGTGGTTTTTTTTTCCTTAGCTTTGAACATGTGTGCACAAGCGAAACTGAAACCAAGGTGCTGTGGGCATGGTGTTATGAACCTTTGTTAACTGAGTTTTCACAACCTTGAGTGAGACCTGGATCTTCCAGGCTGAGGCCGTGTCCTCTAATAGAGGACTCTACATCTATGAGGAAACTTTGGCTTATCCTGTACATTTGATAAAAATCTGTTTATTCAGTAGGCTCCTAAAAGTTAAAGCAAAGTAACAAGAAGTTAAAGAAAAAAAACCATGAAGAGCTCGACTCATCATGGCAGAAATTGTACTCCTTCAGGGAGTAAAATAGCTTGAGGATATTAATTTCAATAGTGAAAAATCTCAGGTGGGGAATAAGACAAGAATCTTCTATTTTGAATTTTGGTTCAATCCTTTGGTGAAAGACAGTTTATTCCAGTAGAACAACAGGTACAATGAACATGTCTATGGTGTCTTCACCTTTTTGCTAATGTACTTGTAATGCAGTTCAGGTTCTTGTGAAACAGCTGCAAACATGGCATGTCTCTAACTAAGGGTCTGATTCTGAAGGAAACTGCAGGAATTGGACAGGTTACAGAAAATGGAGATGCAGGTGTTCTTTCAATGCCTGTTTGTTTTTCTGCATCTATATATACATTCAGTGCAACTTAAGCTCTGTGATTTTCCATGAGCTGGGAGTGCTTTGGTGTTTGTGAGGTACTAATAGCCATTTCCACAGAAGACAGAACTTTGCAGAGAGAAACGCGACTTTTTAATGCTGGTTTTACTTTAGTACAGCTGAGGCATCTTCTCAACTGGTCTGGGCAACTGCGTTCCTTTGAGCTTCTCCTTAGGGAAATGGCTAGTAAATAATAGAGTGGAACTTCATAGTACGTGTTTAATCCAAGGAAGGGTTGTGGTGATGGGTTTAATGCTTATTGGTCAGTTTTCATTTGTAAATTACTTAGCGTTCAAAAGTGATTATAATTAAAGCTAATTCAATCTAGCTGATTCTCACTCAGCTCAGAGGTTAGTGCATTTCCTCATCACCCAGCATTGTTAATCTGGAGAGTAGGTCTGGTGTCATAATGTATTTGTCTAGAAAACCAGACATGCCTGGAAGGCATTACAGAAGTTGCTTGGGGATTCATTTGATGATCTGAAAAATTAAGCTATTTAGAAGCAACGTATGAGGGCTTCCTACACTAAATTCTATTATTTTCTGAATCAGCAAAGTTAATGCAGAAGGAAAAATCCTAATTACTGATGTGGCCTTGTGTATTTAGTCATAACTTTTTACCTTAAGTTTTCAAGAGGACTTCACATGTTGCAGATTAAACCTTCAGCTGCATTCAAAAAAGAAGTTTGCTAATTTACCTTTGATACTCTAGAATTACTTACAAATATAAATAATTTAATATATGAAGTAACTTGTATTTTCTGGAAAGATGAATCTTCTAAATGAATTTGCATCATCTGCTTAAATGAAGACATTATCTACATCTTTACTTGTCAAAGGAAACTGCAGGTCTTTCCTAGATGGAAAGCTGTTTAGATTTTAGTACTGGAAAATACAGATGCATTTGGGGACTGTGTGCTTAAATGTACGTATGCGCAGACATGACTTGCAATGGTGATGTCTCAGTTTAAATCTTGCCATAATGAATAGACAGTTTGCACATCAACTGTTTCACCTGGTCATTGAGGACTGTAGAATAAAGTACTACCAGTTGCTCCTTGGTAGGTTTTTATGTTCAAAAGGTGAAAGCAAATTTTAGATACAAAAACTGTGGGTTTTGGATGCATGTGTAGCTTTGAAGCATTCAATTGATGATTTTACATTTATTCTTTAAAAAACTGTCACTACCACTACCCAAATAACAAACAAACAATGAGAAACCTTCACGCAAAACATGAGAGATACTAGAATTAGCTAAGTGTTGGAGATTCTTGTTATGAGATTTGACCAAGTGGGTGCCTGAAATCTGGAATGGACAAACTCTTAGACTTCTAAGGCACAGGTTAGAAACATAAATGCTTGTTATCTTTTCTGACCATCTGCACTATGATTGGTTCAATCCATGGCTTTATTTAGTAGTTTTAGTTTTAGTATTTAGTTTTAGTATGCAGTGTTTTAAAGGCAAGAGAAGCAGTTCTTTCAGATTCTTGTGGAATGACTTGCCCATGAGGGAAAGTTTTGGTTTAGTTCAGGCCCTAGTTAAAAACCTGACAGACATTGAAAAGTCAAGTTGAGGAGCACAGGGAGGATACATGAAAAAGAATTGTTAATATTGAAGCCACGTTTGAATCAGTTCTCTTTGAACTTCTTGTTAATGCATGTATTTTGTGTCATTTCATGTTGCTTTCCTCTCAAATACTATTAATACAAAATGTGAACTGCTTCTATTGCTCAGGTATTCATGTTGCTAGGCCCTTAACTGAGCTAGTTCCTCTCTTCAGTGTTGAGCAGTGGATACAGTATTTTCAGTAAGGATACATTGCTGAAGTGCAGGATGATCATATTTTGTAGTTGTGTGTTTTAGTCATGCATTCATTTCAGATCTTGCCACTTCTGCATGTTGAGTAGAAGTCTTCAGTGGGCTGCATGACATTATATATGTCTTTACGTGGCAGGTTTTTGACCTTTTGAATTCTAAAGTAGTTAGAATTGCATCTTTTTGTTACTTTAGCTTTCACTAGTATTTATTTTGCCTCACTTGGATCACTCTTTTAAGCAGTTGTTAAATCGTGATACTACAGTTTTGGGAATAACTCATCTTTGAATGTTGGACTGTGAATTGGTAAAGTGCTTTATGCTGTTTCTTCTGTGTGGAAGGTGGCTTTATCAGAAACATGATTGCTATGTTTGAACTGGTGAGATATTCGTGACACAGCCTCTTGATTCTTTTACTATCTTCAGTGTTCTGGAGGTATCACATACTTCTATATTGGTACCAAAGGCAAGATTGAGTGAAATTCATGAGAGTAGTTCTGAAGATAACTTTGTAAACAGTGCTCAAGTTCCGTGGTTCAAGTTCTCTGTAGCCCTACTACATGTTTACAATTGCTTTTTAAATGCACTCTATTCATTTGAAAGTAGCTGGCTGAAACTATAACCATGGGTATTCTTCTGTTGGGTCTTTACTCCTAGTTGTAATATCTCACCCAATAGACTCCAAAATGTGTTAAAGCTGTGGTTGTGTTCTTTCTTTTAGTGCACACTAACTTGTTAGTTGAAAACTGTGTTTTAAAGTTCGTAGTCTGGTAGTGGCCTGGCTTCCATGGAAAAAATACTGAACAGAAGCTAACAAAGAAGTTGCTAAATTTAGGAATTTCATTGGCTTCCTGGTTAGTGAATGAATTTAAAATTGCATTCATCAGATGTTCTAGCAAAAAGCGGACTTCTGAAACTTGTACATATTTTTCAGTATTTTTAAACTTTCTTTTCACATAAGGATGCTTAGATGTTTTTGAAGTCAAATTGGGTAAAAACTTTAATGCTGCAGCATGTGAGTTTTGCAGATAGCAATGAAATTGCCAATGTGGTTGTGTTTGATTGTGTGGTGATCTAGGCAGCCAATTAATGCTCTCTTTCCCATTGCTTGATGTGGTGGCATGCACAAGGTTGGTTTTTTTTAAGCTGTTACCATGCACCCTGCTGCTACCTGAAGAACTTTGTTGAAACACAGTTTATTACTTTGCCACTTTTTAACAAACTGAATACCTGTACCAACATGAGCTGTATTGAGAAATACTGTCTTAGGAAATTTCAAATATTGCTTTATACTGAAAGACTTTGATTTTGACCCTCTAGCATGGCTGCTGTTCTTGCCCTTATCCATGATGGAAAGTAAAACCATGAAAAGCTATAGTGAGTAGTTTTTTTTTTAAAAAAAAATAAAGATTCTTGTTAATTTTTCCAGGTTTGAATTTAAACTTGTTACATTCGTAATAATGAAAGATTGTTCTAAATAGAAATCATTAGGTTTTCTGCTACAGAATCCTGGCATTCAGAACAAAAGCAACATTGTGTGCTAATTACCCTATTTTTAGAACATGATCAGGGAGCTCAGGTCAGTAGCATAGACAAGCATGCAGATATAATTTAGTCCTGATTTTAATTTGTAATTTTGTAGTCCATCTTCTTGGTGTAGAGGCTCTTTTCTGCTAAAAGCGTAAACAGGCACTATCTAAAATGCAGTAAAAATGCTACCAAGAGGGGAGTTCAGTATTTGTTGATTGAATCCTCATTTCCTGATTGAAAAATTAGTTCAGGGGAAAGCTTGCAATGGGTTTCCACATGAATGAAAACAAATACTGCAGTTACTAATGTCTGAGGAATAATATTACTTGTGTATATTGTCCCTCTGTTTTGTTTTGCAGAATTTGACTTTTTCCCATCAACTGGCATTCTGATACAAGCGTAAAGCACTTCTAAGTTGAAATGTGGAAAATGCATTTTCATGGTGTAACATATGTATGTGTATTGGGCAGAGGCCTGCAAGCACTAGTGAAACAGTGGCATTGGCAAATGGCTGAAGTTGATGTCTTTACATCAGGAGTTACTAGGGAGTGCAAAAAAAACCACTTGGAGGGGAGAGAGCAGTTTCAGTTGTGTTGTTGCTTGGTTCAGCATTCTAATGTTTTTATCATGTTTATTTGTTCTCTACAGCCAGATTGTGAATTTTGCCATATTACCACAAGTGAGATGTAGCAGTACAGTTTCACAGTAACTTCAAACTTGCCTAACCCTTTTCACGAGTTTTTACAAAAGGTACTTGCCTGTGACAGTCTCTCTCTTGACTCTGCTGTTACTCATGTAACTGAAGGTCTAACACTGTACAAAGAAATGCTTTGAACATTTTTTAACTTTACCGTCATTCAGACATTGATGAAAGGAAGGGGGTATGGGGATGCATAGCTAAGGAAGGACTACAATAAGCTTTTCCAGCAGAGTTTACTTTCTGTGACTTGAGGATCATTCAGAAGAGAAACTGGGTGTTCCCTTTATGAAAGGAATGTGTCTCTCATGTGATGATATGAGTGCTTCCCATCTTGGATATTGAAGCTCATGTGCATAGCTAGAAGTTGTTCTGAGTGTGTTTCATGAAATGCCACTTCTTGTCCGAATTTCTTACCCTGTTCTGCTTTGTCGGGACACCTTACTTCAGCTTCTGCTAGAGATTCCTGTACATTGCCATGCCAGCTGGCATTTCTGCTGTTAACTGTGCATGTCTTTTGCACATAGTGGATGAGTTGGTGTTAGCACCAAGTTGTGTCAAAATGAAGGGATTTGAGTTACTGCAAGGGTCCAGTGTTATTTTCTTGTTACTGTATTGAAGCACCTGTATTCCTTGCTTCCACTGACCATTAACTCCTTAGTCTCCTTATGAAGAACTTAATAGCTTTTATGTTAGTATTGTATTCTTTATTGTATCATACTCCTGTATTCTGTGCTTGTATTTGTGCAGATAGTTTTAATTATCTATTCTAGATTTGCAAATTTAAATAAATTGTCAATTTTTGTTCCTATATTAACAGTTAGAAATCTTTTGTTAACAGAATAACTTTGAGGCACTAATAAAGGAATTGTGTCTGGAGAATTCAGTGGCTGATAATGTCTTTCATCACACAGATGTGGTGTCTTGATGTTCTAGCACTGCACTACTCTGCTCATTTGATTGAGATTGATTTTCTTTCTTGGACCTTCAGCTTTCCTAAGAAGGCATATTTTTTCCCTAAGATGAATCTGTTTAACATATTTGTCTGCCGTGTTAATCATAGAAACATAGAATTGTTTAGGTTGAAAAAGGCCTCTCCTCTAAGACTGAGTCCAGCTGTTAACCCAGCACTGCTTAACCGTGTCCGTAAGTGCCAATTCAACACATCTTTTCAGTGCTTCCAGGAATGGTGATTGCAGCACTTCCCTAGGCTACTTGTTTCAATGCCTGACAACCTTTTCAGTGAAGAAAGTTTTCCTAGTATCCCATCTAAACATGCCCTGACATAACTTGAGGCCATTTCCTTTCATCCTATCGTTTGTTAACCTGGGAGAAGAGACCACTCCCCACCCAGCTACAGCCTCCTTTTGCCTTGTAGTAAGGAGTGATGAGATCTCCCCTCAGGATAGTAGATACAATATCTCCTTGTTTCATGACCAGTTTTCATGCTCGTTGTATTGGATGCATGAATTTGATCTCACAAGTATAAAGGAAACACTCTGCTTTATTCCCTTTTAAAATGACATTTTTAACCCGATGAATTATTCAATTGCTTCTTTTTGAAGAAGAGCTAAATTTTCTCCTAGTTACTACTGAGCTGTATGATCTCTCTCATAACCGTTTCCCTACCCAGTGATTGCTACCATAGCTTCTAGTAACAGTTTTGGAATGAGTGATGCATTTTTTGGGTTGTAGTACCAAGACATTTGAAGTGTGAAACTCTATACCATGTACTGTGCACTTTTTAAACAGTGCACTCAGTTCTCACAGAATTGTTTAGGTTGGAAAAGACCTTTAAGATCACTATGGAGAGCATCTGAGCTCTTTAAAGTTACAAACCTCTGTTGGATGTTTTGAGTGAACTACCCCAGACAATGATTTTGAACATCTGCAGTCAGAGTGTTTTCTAATGGATCTCTACACTATTTTAATTTTTGTTTTCTGTATTTAATGATGATTATGTAAGGAGAAGTCTTACAAGTTGCCCTGGAATTCTGGGCAAGAACATCAGTTAGGAGTAACTTCTAGTGAATGTATTGCTCTTGAGTTTCCCAGTCTTTTAGAGAGAGTTGAACTTGGCTGGTATGATGTCATTTGTCTGGCACCTTTGGTTTCTGCACACATTGCAAATAGTTTACCAGACTTAATCCTGATGATTTTTTTAATACAACTAGCTGTCCTCTAGCTGGATCTCTCTTTTCTTCACTGACATCTGACTTAGTCCCCCACTTAGTTTGTTACCATGTGTTGCAGCTTCTGAATCCCATGTAGGGCTCATTTGTTTTAGGTATTTTATGTTCATGTATTACTTTGGTTGCCCAAGGCTTGCCAGGGACAGGAAGAGGCTGATATGCTATTCTGTGGACGAGTTGACTTGTATTTGTCATGCTCTCAATTACTGACTTCTGAGGAAATCAGTTTGGACAAAAGGATAGTTTCTTTTAAAAATGCGACTTAATAAGCCTTGGCTGTATTTGGGGTCTGATAGCCTCAAATTACCCATTTGTGACTCTTGAACTTGAAAAGTTTCTTTTAATTGCTATTCCAAGGTAATTGTGTGAGCAATTTGTCTAGAGAAGGGGAAGAGGTGTTTCCTGAAAGGGAGGATATGGGTGCTGTTAGTGGCATGGTATGCTCAGAGATGCTGAACAGCTGAGATGTGTTGTCAGCCTGCCAGCCTTGGGGCTTGTGCAAAAATGCTGTTGTTTTGCTAGAGGAACTGTGTCTCAGGAATGTCTTGCTGCCTCAGCTGACTTGCAGTTCACCTCGCTGTGACCTGTCTTCCTGAGGGCGAGCGGATGTCCGGGTAATCTAATAGTGCTGTGCTTACTTGGGACACGTAAAGCTGATCTGGAAAAGAAAAGGCTTCTCGCCAAAGCCTGTGTCCTAGCTGTAACATGGCAGGGGCCTCTGCAAATTCAGGTTAGTTTCTGTGTGGAAAAAGGAAAGATTAGGAAGCACTGAACACTTAGAATTTGTATTTCTATCTTCACTTATGCAAAATCACTTAGTGCAGATAACCCTTGAAAATTGAAAGCTCAGTGATGACTAACTTGAGGATGAACACGTGAACATTCTCCTTGTATCAAACTTCATTTCTTGAAAAACATGACAGTTTAACAAGATCAAGTGTCCTTTAAGCCTAATGAAAACAGCAAATTGTCACATGGTTTTGATAAGTTTCAAATTTTAGGGGGGTTTTACTAATTTTTAATAATTCTGCAGGATGCACTCAAAACTCTGGATAAACTGGTAGTAGATTGTCTTCTAACCTTTCCATTTTGGTAAAGAATGTGCTTTCTTGTGATGGCAGGCAGGCTTAAGATACCTGTATGAAAGAGGTTTTAAATTTGAACATTTAGGAAGTTGGCACTGTAGCTTGCTTTTCTGTACTTTTGCCTTCTTTTGTAGCACGAACTTCCTACAGACTCTCTTTCAAGCCCTGCAAAGATAACTTTTGCTTTTCTTCTGCGTATTTTTACAGGGAGCAGCAAAACATTGTAAGACCTGTGGGCACCTCTGTATTTGACCATAATGCAGTCTGCTGCATTCAAACAATTACTGGCTGTAGCTGTTCAAGTAACAGGGAAATAAAATATTTTACTAGTAAGGTTTTTTGCATGCTGGCTTTATATAGGGATGTAGACTACCCTTTATTTGTGCTCATAAGCCTCTTCATGCAGTCTGGAAGGAGGCCTAGATTCTGAGCAGTATCTTAGTCCAAAACAGTCACCTAGACACTGAGGCTTGAAGTAATACACCAGGTGTATCCAGGTTTGTTATAATCCTGCATTGACAACTGGTGAACTGATATGTCCCTGGCACTACTTCAGGGAGTGATGCTAGTGGTTATGTTGCTCACATGCCAAGGTGCAGCTGCTGTTTACAAACCTAAATGCACCTGTGAATGAACTGAGAAGGACAGCTGTGTCTTACGAAAGTGGAGTGATATGAGTTCTATATTGAAATACTTAGTGCTGGGGGGATACTGCAAAATAAATACTGCAGTGATCTATTCTAATGGTATTGATTGTGGTATATAGTGTATTTGAAACTCTAGAAAGACTAGACCAGGACCTTGAACTGAGCATTGCGCAGAGATAGTGGAGGTTGTTTGCTCTTAAGGAATGTGTTTTCTCAGTGCTTTTCTGCAGTGTTTTTGTTTCTGTTTGGGTTTTTTTTTTTTAGCCAGTAGAGCTGTGTTTGCAGAGAAACTTATGGCTGTTTAAGTAAATGACAGTAAACAAAATGTGATGCAGCTACATCTCTTCCATGCTAGTGGGTTGCACAGATTAGCCTAAATGTCTGCCAGCATAGTTTTCTTGGCAGTGCCTTGTAGTCTTCTTACTCAAGAACAGTTGTCTAGAGCTGGCAGATAATTGTCATGACAGACACTAGCATCTCCTCAGTTTGCAGAACTCTTCCAACTGTGTACATTATGATACTGAATTGTGTGAAAAGTGGAGGGAAGATTAAAGGATGGGACATGAAAAAGACTGCTGCAGGGAGAAAAGGAAAAAATTGGATGAGAGATAAACGCACTAGAGGGAGGCTCTGAGTTGACAGCTGCTTGATACAGTCTATTTTAATTTCAAAAAAATCTTTGAAGAATGTTATTCAAAGTCTTTGGGTAAACTGGGCCATAATTTGAAAACATACAGTGCTTGCGTGGATTGTTTAAGAGCCAGAAGGCAGAGGGTGATAACTGCCCATTACAATGAGGAGGGAAGGCAGACGCTGGAGTCCCACAGGGTGCTGTAGTGAGAGGAATGCCTGTAGCATGGTCAGAAGTGATCTTAGAAAGAGGATGAACAGTGAAAGGATGCATGAAAGTTTGTGGTGACAAATTGTTCAGAGGTGAAAACAAGGGCCCAGTGAGGAATTCAGTAACATGAGCCTGCTGGTCAAACTTGCTCTGCTACACGGTTGCAGAGTGTAGAAAAATCTTTAAACTGGTCTCTGAGCTGAATATTGCAACTCAGAAACTTGAGTGATATCATTAGCTTACCTGCATGGTTTTGGGGAAAATGATGACTAGCTTCTGAAATAAAAATTTGTTATGACATTGTCAAATACCTCCACTTCTGATCCAGTGTGTTTTTTCTGAATATAATTGAAAGCTAGAAGTGTTTCTGGGGGAGTTCTTACCATGTCATTGCTTTTTTTCCAAGATATTGGCTAATGGCCCTTGTTGAGATGCGATAGTTGCTTCTTAAAGTTTTTAGGCATCATTTGTTCATAGCCAATCTTGTCTTCATTTAGGGAAAAAAAATGTATAAATGAACTGTGGAAGTTGGTCTCTTTCAGAAAACCTCTAAGATGTTTCAGCTGCTTGTTTCATCTAGGCCACTGACTTGGAGAGACCACAGGGTTTGTGCTGCTACTGATCACACCTTTGTTAAAAGAACTGCCTTTTGTTTAATGAAAATTGAAGCTTTTTTGATAGGGAGAGCAGAGAAAGGAAATGCTGGTCTCTGCAAGGAGCATCACTATGTTGCATTTGGAGAAAAATGTATGAAAGGCAGGTGAGCTGTGCGTCTCATGCTCTTTTGAACAGCAATGCTATCAGTCTCCTTGAAATGGTCCTGCATTAAAAACAAGTTAAAGAGGAAGTGTGTAAGCAGAAAGTAGTATATTTTTCATGGATACGATGTTGTGTGCATTGAAAATAATGCTGATTGTTACATTGCTCAAGTAAAACAGGGACCTGTATGTGAGAGTTGTAATTGTAGTATGCTTTCGGTTTCTGTAGGTTTTTGATACATGCTATCTTTGAGAATGGTATTCAAAGAAGAGTCTTTGGAATTGTTGTAGGAAGTTGTTGCATGTGTAAAACTGAAATCACAAGACAAGCAAATGAGATCTGAATAAAACGAGTCAACAATGTTGCTGTAATTCCTCTTACTGAATTGTTAGATGTTGTTTGGTTTATAGCAGTGCTGCCATTCTATTTATTAGCAAATACTGTACTATTTTTCTGAAATAGATGGACAAGTACTTGATTGTCTAGTCTTTCTGCATATTAGGGAATTGAATCCTTTTGTTACAGTCTAGATCTTTATTTGGCAGTATAAAATTGTGGTCCTAAATGGGGACATGAGATACTTTCTTTCCATGTAATTGTTGGGAAGTAGTTATGACACCAGAAAAAATAGATTGTATTTACATAAAATGTAGGTGTTTAATTCTGAAGTTTAGATTCTAACATGTTTTTTCGTATTGACTGTTAATATCCTGATCTTACTGGGATTGTGTTTTTGTGTTACATTTTGGACAGATCAAACACAGTTTTCACTTTTTCCGGAACACATCCATCCAACACTATGCTAAAATTCCTATTTGAATGCATTGTAAGGAGTTGAAATCCTGAAAGAAACTTGAATTGTTTGTTTAGCTTACAGGACAGCAGGTAAAATGGAGACTCATTGGTTTCCTTGCTTTCTGGGCCAGCGAATCATTCCTGGTAGTTGGAGCCTCCTGAATTACTGGCAGATGGTAGTCATGGGACAGTGTTTTCTTGTGCATAGTATTGTCTCAGACTTCAAGTTACCTAAGACATCTTTTTGGAGACTAGACTCCCAAGTACTGTTTTGCTGGTGATGCCTCAGGTTTTAGCTTTCACATTTTTCAGGTTCTGTACTGCTTTAGTGTGTAATTCTGAGCTTCATATTATGGGATGGTAAGCTCTCTTCACAGAGTGGGTACACAAAACAATTCCTTCACTAGCTGGGGACCAAGGACAAATGATCCAAATTTCAGGCCCAAGAGCGTAAACAACAGTGGACTGAAGAGAGAAAAACAAGAAGGATGGGATTTCATAAGCTATAGCTATAATTGGACAATTAACTCCAATATGCAAATGGACCAGAACTTATAAAAGTGTGAGACCCTGTGACCGGACGCCCATTTTGTGGCCATTTTGGTTTCATCTTGGGTGTAGCCCTGGCTGGGCTCTTGTACTGCCCAAGGTGTATCCATTGAGGCATTTGAATAAATACATCCTTTATTCTTAAAAATTCCATCTAGTCTCTGTTCTAGGTCAGCATTCACAAGGCATCAGTAGAAATGTGGAAAATGATACTCACTTTATAATATATTTGAGAACATAGGTTCTTCATGGTATGCAAGATTTGCAATAGTCTCAATATTAAATGTTTCTAGTTACTCTGGAATATGTTTATGATTTTGCTGAGGTATTTAAGAAAATTTTGATCATTCTGAACATGGGAATTAGTCAAGTTAAATAGCCTGACACCTGGCATCAATTTTTTTTTGGTAAAATGTTGCAATATTGTAGCTATTCTGAGGAACTACTTGTATTGGTTTTGTGAAGTTGGGATTAAAAGTAAAGCCACAAAAAGGCATCTTCATTTTTAAATTGTTTTAGGTGCAAGTATGTTCTGTCTGCAATTACATGCTGGAAATGAGTAAACTGTTACCAGCACCCTTTTTGCTTCAGTTTTTCTCAGGTTATATTCTGGTTTTATACATAGGACTAATTTTCAGTCATTGATTAGTACAGTCCTAAGATCCAAAATTCAGCATGGCATTTTGCTGGTACTTGGTACTTCAATTTATGTGAGTAGATCTATAGGTTCTAAGCCAGAACAAAGTTTTTCAATATTTCTGTATGTTTTAGACGGAGAGCTCAAAATCTGCAAGGGAAATGTGCTACTCTTCAGACTGCAATATGTATTTATCATGTTTCATAAAACTGACATGGTTTGTGTTTCTTTTAGTATTATGGCGTGTGACCATTGAGTTTATAACTGAAATCTAGTGCTGCTGTTCTTATGTGTTGTTTTTTTTTCTTTTTTTTCCCCAGTGTTTGAAATCTAGCAGAATGGCAGACATAGACAAGTAAGTAAAATCTGTAGGTTACTGAGGCTCTCAATGTATCCTGTGCTGTACTTGATATGGCTAGACTTTCCAGATACTGGATAGGCAGGGTCTAGATACTGACCTTGAACACTGTGGCAAGACCTGAGCTTTATAGCATGTGGGAGAAAAAAGCTCACGTTGCTCATGATAAATGGGATTGTGATCTTAATTGTAAGTAAATATAAAAGTGGAAGAAGGCATGAGTCAACTTCCTGTGTTAGTTGGAATTCTGGAGGGGAAAAACAGATACTGTTGCCCATTCCTATTGTTTCACTCTGTGTAGGATTTTTTCTATACTTCAAGTGCTCTTATTTTGTGGTGTTTGAGGTATAGTGTAGGTGATCCTACCCACAGTTCTCAAGGCCTGCACATCTTAAGGCAGATATGTGGAGCAGAAGGAGGCTTTGACTGGTTGATAAGAGCAGGAGATGGAGTTTTTTGCAAAAGGAAACTTTGTGATTCTGGAAAGTTGCTAGTTCTTTAAACTGTTCTGGGACTGTCAAACATGAAACTTCTGTGAAGACAAATTTGGCTTTGTTTGGTTATTAAGACTTGTTTGTCATAGATCAAAAGATGCAATAGTTTGTTTCTACTCACATAATCTCTAGTTTGAGCTCTTAAAGCTCCTTATAGTATATTATAAAATTAACTTCTTGATGCTGTTATTGAATATTTCTAATAGCAAAGAGCAGTCTGAACTTGATCAGCAGGATATGGAAGATGTTGAAGAGGTAGAAGAAGAAGAAAGTGGTGAAGATGCCAACAGCAAAGGTAGTGTTGAAACCAAGAGTTTCTAAACCTCTAAGCGTATTTGCTTTCTAGGTAGTGTGTTAAAAGGCTTTTACTGCAAAAAAATAGGAAGTGGTAAAACAATTTCAGATGTACAATTGTATTTAAGTTCTGAAGCAAAGTTTTTTTTTTTCAAATTGTTTGATTTTTATTAGTTGTTTGCAGTTACTCATTTTAGTCACGGTTAATACCAGGTTCAGGCAGTGCTGGCCACCTGTATAATTGGAAAAGACAGGATTATTGTGGATATGTAACTGGATTATTTCAAAACTGAAGTTAGAAACTTCACACATGTGAAGCTTTGGGTATAAAAAATTAATGTGCGTATATGTGTGTGTATGTATCTCTTACTTTTGATTAGTTGCTAATAATTTGCTGCTGAGTAGACAGTGAACAGAACAAATCATGCTTAGTGTTACCACTCTTGAAATTAATAAATACATTTTTCTTCCCCCCCCAACAAAAAACATAAGCACATATCAAAATACTTGTTTTGTCAGTGCTGAACAGTCTTACTCATGCTTTGTATTTAAAGTGTGGGGGCACGAATGGAATCTACAGCACCATTAGCCAAAAGAGAAATAACTAATCAGCTCTGCAATAAAATTACTTGGACTGCTAACAGTGCCATGTTAAGTGTTTGCTTGAACAGAATAATAACTTTAAAGTTAGAATGTTTTGCTCAAGATGTTTAGCTTTGCTAATCCATTAAAAGAAGTGTTTTCAAAACTGGATTGCAAAATTTTGGGGAACACATTCATTAGCTGAAGTAATTAAATGGCATACAGTAATTAAATGGTAAGTGTCCCACGGGAGCCTAGAGATGAATAATGTGTATTTTCAGTAATTTCCCAGCTATTATAGGTGAGAATCTGGGGGGAGAGTATACTCTAGGAATCCTGGAAGGAAATCGGATTTTATAAATCAGAAACATGTTTTCACACAGTTTTAAACAGGTCTTCTGCATCTGTAATTCTTGCTTGTCTAATTGTCTTTATTTTTATGCGCAATTCTCTCTTTCAGGATTGGTCCAAAAGATGCACTTTGTGCTTACATAATCTTCTTTTTTAATTTAGCTCGACAGTTGACTGTGCAGATGATGCAAAATCCTCAGATTCTTGCAGCCCTTCAGGAAAGACTTGATGGTCTGGTAGGAACATCTGCAGGATATGTAGAAAGGTACAACATTTGTTTAGTATGAGCAGAGTGTTAAAATGGTTCTTTTGTTTTCTGAACAGTGTTGTCTATGGCGTTATAAACCACTGTGCTGCTCAGATAGCAGAAAAACTAATATAGTCTGTCCGTTGTGCATCTCAGAATTGAGGAGTTTTTATTTGAGGTTTCATGAAGAAAAGAATGCTAGTATTTACAGTGGTTGGTGTTTTCCTCTGCAGTTACAATATCGCACACTTCTTAGGATAATTTCCTGCTCCTTGGAATCTCTTTTGACTTTGCTTTGGTCATGAAACATCAGTTATCTAAACTACAGACAGATACTTGGAGGACCGGTGTCTCCAATATAGTCATTTTATGCTTAGACTGTAACCATTAGCTGATACAGGAATGTTATTAGCAGTACTTCATGTAGTTTTCTTATGTATCAAAACTTGCTATAAATTCTTTGCAAAATTTTCCATAGTTGATCTGCATTTATGAGGCATGCAGTAATTGCTTTCCTTTTACACATTTGTAATAGTGGCTCATTTAGCAAACCAGTTCTGGCTCACTTTGGGTCAGACAGTGTATTTGAAGATAGTGCTACCAGCTGCTGTGCTCAGTGAAACAAAACAGCAAATTTTGAAGATTAAATTTTTTAACAAAGAATAACTCAACTGTCTTGAACTTTTTCATAAAACCAAGCAGATTAATGGTGTTGTACTCAATACTCTGATTTTACGTTGTTACTCATCGATAACGTAGAATTTCTTTTCAGAATGAAGATTTATTGCACAAATTTCTCTCACTATTTACCCAGGTGTTTGGAATACTGTGGTTCTACCTGTGGTTGAGCATCAGTCTAAGAGCTTGTGCTAAGGATTTCAATTTTGTTGGTGAAATTGGTTGCAGCTTTGATTTAAACTTTCTAAAGCTTAAAATAGAGTGTAAAATGTGTTGTGGTACAAGTTGGTTAACTTGCAAGGGGTCTGGTTAAGAAGAGATCAATATGTGCTTAAAATGCAGTGTTAGTAACAGTTCTGTCACTGAATTTTTCAGCTTGCCTAAAGTTGTTAAAAGACGTGTGAATGCTCTCAAGAACCTTCAAGTTCAGTGCGCACAGATAGAAGCAAAGTTCTACGAGGAAGTTCATGAGCTGGAAAGAAAGTATGCTGCTCTCTATCAGCCCTTATTTGACAAGGTATTTTAATGCTACTCTGATTTGTTCTTTAAAGCTTCATCTAAAATACAAGGGAATATAAAACCAGAAAACTTACTCATGTTCCGAATTACTTTGTAATTCGTATTATGTGCCCCTTCAATTCAATTGATACAGTTTTGTTGTCCAAGTAAATATCAACTAAGCTTGAGAGAGTGAAAAGTTTAGTCGGTTCCATAGTTACTAAAATGACTTCAGTATATCAGACCTCATTTTAATTAAGCAAATGTCAGATGATACCATAACTTTTTTGGGATTTTGGTGTTTATTTTAGTGTGTTGAAAACCTCCTAACTGCTGAATCTATCTCCTAGAGCTAGAAGAAAAGGTTTTGATAAATAGTTAATGTATTACTAGTTGTGTAATTTAGGATTAGGAATTTGTTGGTTGGGGTGTTGCTGATTGCGGTGACTAGGAAATTTGAAAATATTCTTGGTTTAATCTTCCAGCGAAGTGAAATCATCAATGCCATTTATGAGCCTACAGAGGAAGAATGTGAATGGAAAGCAGATGCTGACGAAGAAATTTCAGTGAGTATCTTAATCACTTCTCATCAATATCTTGAACTTTACCATGAAACAAGATTCAATAAGCTGAAGTTTTGGAAAAACCAAGTTTGTAATGATTACTTGGTATTAATAATGATGCTAATTCTTAATGGTTGCTTAAAGCATCCACATGACACTTGATCGTACTGGTATCAACAAAGAACTGATAAACCTTATGGGCACTCCTAAAATTAAGGAAACCCAATTTTTTTATTTTCTCAAGGATGAAATGAAAGAGAAAGCTAAGCTCGAAGAAGAAAAAAAAGATGAAGAAAAAGAAGACCCTAAAGGAATCCCTGAGTTTTGGCTGACAGTGTTCAAGAATGTGGACTTGCTCAGTGATATGGTTCAGGTGGGTGGTGGTCTAGCCTTATTTAAAGTTACATTGCCAAATAATCCAAGTGCCTTTAAGAAAGCAGTGGAAACACTACTCGATGCTTGATACGTCTGTTGGGGGGCAATAATGGAACTGTTACTTGGATGTCATCTCTGGTAACTTTTCCAGTGAGAATACACAGCACTGAAATACCTCCCTGCTGTTTTACTTTTTGAATCTATTCTATGATACTAATAAATTTACAATGTTATAGAAGTGTGTGTGAAAAGTGCATTAGACATTACTAAAAATTGTACGTGGCGTTTGCATGGGTTTTGGTTCTGCACTGTATTGGGGGACTCTGTACATAGCCGTTGTTGCCATCTGCTGGTCATGTTCGTGCAAGTGTTTCAGTGTTGTAACAAGGGGTTTTTTTTCTAAGTAAAACTTGTTCTAAACATGGCTTTTTATCTCTGCAAGGCCTTAAATCTGTGTATAATTGAATGTTATGAAAATTAAATACACTGTGTTTTCTCTACAGGAACATGATGAACCTATCCTGAAATACTTAAAAGATATAAAAGTGAAATTTTCAGAAGTTGGACAACCTATGGTTAGTTTGACTTATTAAACAAGATTACTTTTGTGTTATCTTAAGAATTATTTGTGTTTTAGCAACATGGTCTGTGATAGCCAATTGTCTTGTGGAAATCATGAGAAAATATACAGCTGCTGCTTCTGAGAAAGCAGTACAAGGTCTAGTGCTAGTCTTGCACCACCCTGTGAATGAATATATACTAAATTTAACCTTCAGCTTCTGATTAGATTGGCCTTAATAGCTGATAACTTAGGTTTCACCCTTGCATTTTGATACCTTTGGGTACTTTTTGTTTAACTGCTGTAATTTCATATCTTTCCCTGGCAGAAATCAGACAGTTTTCTAAGTTGTAATATTTTTTAATTTAGAAATTCTCCCTATACATTAGTAGCAGGAAATCTGTGTGCTGGGAGATCTGTCGTTACTGCAAGCAGTATAATAACTAGAAAGTGCAAAATCAAGCAAATGAAAAGATTTGAAGACTTATTGTACAGCTTGGGTAGCAAATTCTAGAATAAGTTACGGATGTATTGGAGAAAGGTGTATTCTGTTGCATGTGTATTGTTTGGATGTAGGTGTTAAGAAGTTAAAGGTGTTTGTAAATAACTAAAGTTACTGTTCTGCAATTCTTTTTTTAAGAGTTTCACATTAGAATTTCATTTCGAACCAAACGACTACTTCACAAATGAAGTGTTGACAAAGACGTATAGAATGAGGTCAGAGCCAGATGATTCTGATCCCTTTTCTTTTGATGGACCAGAAATCATGGGTTGTACAGGGTAAGTGCTAATAGATAGCTTTAAGGCAATATAACAGATTTTTCCTCAGCATTATCCAGCTGTAGAGTTTTACAGCATCTTGGGGAGGTGCTAGAAAAGATACTTCCCTTTGTAATTTGGGAATAACTAGGTTTGACATGAGTTTTTTAGTTGTTACCAATAACTTCAGTACAATATAGAAAAACACATTATTTGTATTGCATAGTTTATAAGCATATATATTATATAGGCATATAAATTAAAAATGTAGTCAGAATTTATTTAGAAATACTGTTCTGCAATCCCTAAAGGTAAATTGAAAGTATGGTGGTATCTTTTAGTAGGCCTGGATAGCTTTTGCTAGAATTTATTTGATTGCTGCTTTTAATATTTTTGTGTTTCTGGCGCACAGCATTTTGGGGAGTTTATTCCAGATTTACTTTTTATATTGCAGTTTTCTATTTTGTTTTATATGTGTTGAATATTTGCCTTTAAATGTCTTGTCTATTTGAGAAACAGAGAATAGTCATCATAATTCCAGGTTACTCTTTTTAAAAAGCTGTCACTCCTTTCTTAGTGAAATCTTCTGTTTTAAGTTAGTTAAGTAATTTTTCTCTACATGTCCCTTTTTTTGTGAACAGAGGGATGAGAGAAAACTATGTTGTACATAATTACCCCTATGGGTACACTTGGGCCTGTTCAGTAGCTTTTGTGTTCAAGTCTCCGGTATTCCGACTGCTTTTCTGAGTGATAACGACTATGTTACAGCCTATCACTGCATAGTCAGTGTTGGTTTTACTCTTAAATTAATCTCCAGTTGCTCATACTGACTTACTTACCTCTTTATTTCCCAGTCACTTAATATATTTTGCTGGGTTCGGTAAGATTTAGTTTTAAGTGCTTGGGTAGCTTTAATTACACTGTTTTGTCTTCCCCAATTTGGACTGATCAGAAAGTCATGAGTCTTGGCAGAGTTTGGTATGAGATGCCACTGCTTCTGTAAGAACTATTAACTCCTAGTCCTTGTTTTCTCTTTTAGCTAAGACAGCCCCTTCTTGTCCCAGAGCAACTCACTCCATTGCTTTGAGTCTGTAAAAGAATCTAATCAGAAACTTCTGCAAATGCAGTTAGTTTCACTGATGTGACTTTTTCATTTACTTGTCTCCAGAATGCTTGGACTGTTAGAGAAGCCTATAGGCATGATTTTGCTCTGTAAGCAGGATAGAGTTAAGAAACCTCAAAACAACAAAATCCAAACAAATGAGTATAACACAAGGAGACAAAACCCTCACAAACAACTCAAAATCAGCCAAAAAATACATGCCTGCTTGATGCATTGTTTTAAGGACTTACTGGTTATAATGATAGATGTGGTAAACTATGGCCTATTACTAACATGCCCAAATATGACACTGCTTTATAATGGATGGGTGGCTTTAAAAATGGTGCAATGCTAGTTGATAGAAAACTAGGCAGTACTTGGTAGCTAATAAAAAGTAGCATTTCAGAGATTGAGTGGAGAAGGAAAAACTTCTGGATGGAAATAATCCTGAAATGAACCTGTTACTCTTGTTCTCAACCTATGAACTAATGAAAAGATAGCACTGAATAAATACTACCTTAATATTTTCTCTTCCCTGTGTCTCTTGCAGTTGTGATAGTCTCAGTAGATACTTGTAACAAGGGGAATGGTATTAAGCTGCAGGGGGTTGTGGATTTTTTTGGTGTCATTTGTTTTCTATTTACTCTTTAGTTGCCAAATAGACTGGAAAAAAGGAAAGAATGTTACTTTGAAAACTATTAAGAAGAAGCAAAAACATAAGGGCCGTGGAACAGTCAGGACAGTGACAAAAACTGTTTCCAATGACTCTTTCTTCAACTTCTTCAGTCCTCCTGAAGGTAAGCTCAGCACTAGTTTATGCGTATTAACTTTAAATGTAGACTGTATCTCACTCACTTGTTTCTTCTGTTCTTTTTTCTACAGTTCCTGAAAGTGGAGACCTGGTAAGTTGGCTTATTTGGAAAATGATGATGGAGTGTTTATGGAATTTTAGAATTTGTTAAACAGCCTCAGCTTTAACTGCTCCTATCTTTAACTGAGAATACTTATGAAGACTAGTATGTATTTGAGTTTTCTTTTTTAGAAGGAGTGTTGAAGTTGGATGGTAGAGTTTAGTTCAGTCAACTTTAACAGTTCATGCTTCCTGAAAGCTGCCTTGTGAATTGTTGACAGTTGTAGAAATGTAGTGATCTACATTACTAGTCTTCGATTTAATGGGTAGTGTTAAGTCTCTCCCTTCAGGTATTCTTTGGATGACTTTATCTAATGGCTGAATGTATCCAGTTTGTGTTTTATTCTGTTAAAAATTTCTCTAGCTGTTAATTCTTGAAGAAAGTAGTAAGAACAGAAAACTGCAAGAGCCTGCTTTTCTGTGTGCTCATGGTGGCAATAAGCCATGTTTTTGTAAGGAGAAAAACTACCAAAAATACTTCACAGTAGGGAATATATTATGCAGTTTGAGTGAGAAATACAAAATTAAAGCTTCCAGAAGCATGCTGTTAGAACTCTAGTTGGCATGGACACCAAAAGCTGTATGTTCATAATGTTTAGAAAAACAAAATCCAAAAAGAGGTCTTTTGAATTGAAAATAATTGCTCAGATGGGAGACAGCAGAACCTTTGGTATGAAGACAAGAGGAGTGAAAGTCTAGGATTGGATCAGAGAGCATTTTTAGGTGTTCAGGTGATTCAACAGTGGGTCTGTCTAATGGGAATCAAGAAGGAGATGCACTGTAGGAATCAGAAGTAGATTGTAAAATCTTTAATGTGATAGGCTCACTGTTCAGTTCTTTAAGAGCATTGTGCATATGAACTGAAAGTCTGTTGGAGGTATTTATTAATTTTTATACTTGGAACAAAAAAACCTCCGGAGTTGTATATAATTAGACTTACTGAAGCAGCAGCTCCTCACTGTGTAATGTAGGTGGGCTATTCAAAGTGTCAAACTTGGCCCCTCAGTTTCAGTTCTGTAAAGCAGCTTTTGGAAGAAAAAAGTCAGTAATGGGATTTGTGTAAATCTGGCCACATCAAAATCCATGTAACTTGTGTGTATGTGTCAAAAGTAGTTACCATTTATAGTTTAGGAAATAATATTGTTTTACGCAGGATGATGATTCCGAGGCAATCCTTGCTGCAGACTTTGAAATAGGTCATTTCCTGCGTGAACGTATTGTCCCCCGCTCAGTACTGTACTTCACTGGAGAAGCTATTGAAGATGATGATGATGATGTAAGTATAATGTTAATGCAGAACACTAAAAACCTTGAAATAATGCTGTTTAAAGACCTTGGGTAATTTCTTACATTGATATCTTTAGAATGGGATGTACCAATGTTAGTTGCAGCAGAGTTTCCTAGATTGTTCAGGAAGAGCAGCGTAAAAATAATTCTTCTTTGAAGTAGTGACTTCAGAGTTTTGTGGCAAAAGCAGTAGTAGAAGCTCATCATCTAGAAGATGTCATAGTAGCATTTTGTATATAAGGCATTCCTAGAGAAGTGTACCCAATACTTTGTGAAACTGTAATTAGCTGCCAGAGAACAAATGAGACTGTTTATCTAGCTGCTGAGCCTGTTCTTCGTGCTTACAGTGATACTGGGCTATGAAGTTTTAGGAGATTCAAGCTGCATCCTTTCAAAAGTACTCTCTTAATAAAGAAAGAAAAAAAGCTAGATAAGCACATTCAAAGCATGCCAAAATAATCAAAGCAAGTTCTGCAAAAGCTTATGTGTTTTAAAAGAGCAAAGCTTGAAATTGACAAACCATGAGGCCTCAGAATTTTATACAGGTGGAAAACATTTTGCTGTTGCTGCCTCTGCTCAAACAAGGACAGTTTGACTGTTAAGATGGCTTAGATAACATCCCGTCTTAAAAATAATTCTTAGAATCTAAACTCTTGGCCCTTGTTGCAAAGGCTTGGCTGGGGCTGTGGAGGAGGGAGGTACTGACAGGATGGGTTGCCTTGGGCTTTGCTGTCCCCTACTGTCCCCGCAGTGTAATCAGCTCCTCCCGGGCTGCGTGGAATGGGGACAGTCTGCTCTGTCAGAGATCACCAGGGCAAGTTGAACATTACTTTTTGCATCAGCATGAGCACTTTTAAATCTGACAAACACTGGAGCTTCTGGGTTCAAATCGAAAGAGACTATGTTTAGGTTAGAAAGAAATTCTTTACTGTGAGGGTTGTCAGACACTGGAATGGGTTCCCCAGAAAAACTGAGGATATCTCATCCCTGCAGATATTCAAGGCCAGGTTGGATGAGACTGAGCAACCTGGTCTAGTGGAAGGTTTCCCCTATGGCAGGGTGGTTGGAACTAGATGACCCTCAAGGCCCTGTCCAACCCAAACCATTCTGTGATTCTCTTAAGATCACAATACAGAGTGGTCTCTGACATCTACTTGAGCTATAAATGGCTGCATTTATGATGCTATCAAAACTATTTTCTCTTCTAGTATGATGAAGAAGGTGAAGAGGCAGATGATGAGGTAAGATGACAGATGCCCTTGATTCCAGTAGTTTCCCTTTTGTAGTTTGTTATTTGGAATACCTTTAGTATTTGAGTTCTCTTGACACTAAGTTTAAGAATTACTTCTGAAATAAGATAGAACATACTGTTGTGTGGATCTCAGATGAATGATTTAAAAAAAAACAAAACAAACAACCAACCAGCAAGACAACAACAACAAAAACCCAAACCAAGCTAAGACAACCCTTAAGGTATCTTAAAAACTAAGCTGCCACTGATGTCAGAAGATTTGCTTTATGGAGGATAAACTGATGTAATATGATGTCATGGTTTGACAGACAGTTAGGGAGGCCACTGAGAAGTTGGACATGCCTCTGTGAAAAACACATGTTAAAGACAAAAAAAGCCCCGGGAACTTCCTTTTTCTTTTCTGACTGGCAAAAAGGTAACTGGTCTGGCCCGACCTGTGTCTCAGCCGGGCCAGGCTGGGCAGCCCTGCTGCAGCCTGGGCACTTGCCCCCCCTTCCCTCATCGGTTGCCGGGCAGAAGGGCGGGTTGGTTTTGCCACAGGCTGGATGGAGCCAGCCTTGCTAACATCTGGCTGCTTGCTGCGGCCCGGCACGGGACCCAGCCGAGCCCGCCGGCCCCCACCCGGAAGCGAGCCCCGGGCCGACCCTAGGACTTTGCTCCGTAGAAGCTGCCCCAAATATCGGGCAGGGGGAGGGAGAGGCCCCATCCCAGCGTGGTGCTGCTGAATTCAGGCCGGCTGGTCCGAACTGAGCCGTTTCCCCAGGAGCAGCTCCAGCTGGGAACACCCAGTCCGACACGTTAACTTTTCAGTACTGCAGTTCTCCCCGAGCGAGAGAAAGGAACAAGATGCAAGCATGTGAAGGAACAACAGGGAGATATCATGGGTCAGTGAAAGAAGAAGTTAAGTCCCAGATAGGAGGGATGAGAAGATGCCTGTTTGGGGCTGAAATCCTCATATAAAACTATAGAGAAAGACTTTTTTTCTTTATAACACATGAGATTATGGGGAGATGAAAGTGTTCAAATTGATGGTGGGCAAAAGCCTCCATGCTGAAGTAAGCAGGTGTGAAAGTAGCTGCGATCCCATGAGAAGTTTGAACAGAGAGAGGGAGGAAGAGTCCTCTGCTGCCACAGGAGAAGAAAGGGCAGATCTCTGTACAATTTAATCTTAATTTTCGTGAAAATGGCTCCGGAAGCTGAATGTGGATAAGCTAGAGAAATATTAAGTGTTTTCTTTCAGGAGGGAGAAGAAGAAGCAGATGAAGAAAATGATCCTGATTTTGACCCAAAAGTAAGGAATTAAAATGAATGTTTAAAGTTTGTGTATGCATACAGACATTTAAAATTTTATGTATGTTGAATCTTGATTTTAGTTTAAGTATTAAACCAATAATTCCTATGGGTGAGCATGTTTTGTTTCAGCACTGTTTTGGGCCTTATTCTGGCAGACTAGAATTGGTAGAGAAGCTTTTACAAAGTTCTTTCTCCAAGAGTCATTTTGCAAAAGTAACTTTTGCCTTTGAGCAAAGGTTAGTCAGGCTTGGCTTTCTGTGAACTTGTCTTGCACCAAGTTGCTGCCTAGTGATGAAAATTGCAAAATGGTTTTAAGGACATGGAGAGAACTGTGTCATCCAGTTTCGGTTTTTAAGAACTTGCTACAAGCTGGCTCTGGCACAGGTTTTCCCAGCTGAATACAAAATAGGCTCTTTCATATTAGGTAAATGGCAAGTCTTTCATTCTTTGAGGTAGCAGAAGTCAAGGTTTGGGAATGCCTCTACAGCCTAGTCCTAAAATGTGAACAGTCAAGAGCAACTGGGAGTTTTCTTATTCTATGGGAAGAGAAAATCACTAATCAGGCTGGAAAAATGATTGTGAGCCACTCAATTCATAGCTTTTTAATAGCTGAGAGAAAGGTACCTCTGACCACCTGAAAGCATCTGATGTGGTAGGTGAAAGTTGCAGTCATGAAGTCTGTGAAGTGCTCCAAAACGCCTGCTGTTAGAAGGGCTTGTCATTTCAAATGAGTGTTTTTCAGTAGGAATGGTTTGAGCTACTATCAAAGTACTGTTGAGAAAATTACATTATCTTAGCATTGTACACAGAAAGGCAGGGTACAAACTTGTGATCAATATGATCTTGGTGAAGTTTGATCTGCTATAGTGTATTCAAAGTGGTTCCTAGTCAAGAAAGTTTTGGAATCCAAATGAAACATCTGCAAGTTGGACTTCTTTCCACCATTTCAGATTGCTTTTTCTCAGTGAAAGAGAGCTGAGGAAGGGCAAGACTATCTGCTCAGTTTCAGAGAGCTGCTCAAGGGCTAGAGATAGTAGTGGTACTATAGTGTAGTGTTGCAAGCTGATCTCAGGCCTGTAAGCCAGCTGAATTTATTGCAGCACTGTGGTCCTAGAATAGGGCCTGGCCAGACCAAGGAAGGTTGTGGAGTAAAACCTGCAACTGAACTCTGCCCCCCA